>CACRXP010000685.1:114002-124982 GCA_902702965.1 Spirometra erinaceieuropaei | reverse complement strand
CACAGTTTGTTGATGTTCGACTGCAACTTCTCTGCGTCATCATCACACTTGACTTCACACCATATTTTTATGTCATCCGCGAACATGAGAGCCTCGCAATTCACTTCGCTGATGCAGTCATTAACATAAATCAGGATGAGTACCACATGCAGGCCAGTCCTGCCTGACCCGCCTACTTACCCCTCCATAAAATCCGTCGCACAATGCCATATACAGTCCGGTCCTGCTGCTTTTTTTAAACTAAGGAGCGGGAGTTTTTTTCCTATAGTTCAAATCCAATCCTTCCCATTTTGTTTATGTTAGGAATTTTTTACTGCTCGCTCAACGTTCTTCGTAACATGCTGCTTATTCAAAAACTATGAATTAAGTATTGTATAAATTCTGTATACCTCGTCTTAAATTCTAAAATTAAAGTAAAAGTTATTCTAACTTGCTATGATAGGACTCCCACGGGTCTTGAATAAAAATTATTATTATTATTTCAGCGATCATTCAAAGGCAATTTACCCATAATTGCACGGCGGCCGAGGGCGCAAAGTCGAAGATGCACACCATTTACAGTTTTCACGGTAGTCTGCTCCTTCAAAGTATGTGAATGTTTTTAGGGTGAAACCATGAATACGTCCTACAGGCTCAGAGGCCCTGAGCACGTCAGTATTACCACCTCCCCAATAGGGGGTATAAGTGACCAACCAAATAAGTCGAAAAGGGAATTGTCAAACGGAACCCATCTAAATGACCGAATCTAATAGCCTCTAAAGCTTTGGAAATGTCGCGGAGGCTTGATATAGACTTTTCTTGCTGTGGATTGTTTGGATTACACCCTCCTTCACCATAGAGTAAAACCTCTACGTGCCCAGGGGAAGATAAGATATAAGTAGTATTAGTTTCTGAAACCGCCTACTGGAACCGTGAAACAACCAGCCACAGGCGATTATTATTCCTCCGCCTTTGGAGACATGTCAACAGCGTCTTGACATGCACACGTTGTGGTAAAAAGCAAACTCATGAAATTCCGAGGTCGAAATTTGAGCGACAATTGCATCATTCATTTGGTGCTGTTATTTGTGTTTATTAAAGCTATTTGAGACACAGAAGGCCATTTACTGAGGAGAGGTTCACTTTAAGTCAGTTTTGATAAAGAAGGATTTGCCAGATTTAAGCGAAATGTGGCCTTTCTTGATATCCGGATAATTTCACGTGCTACGGAAATCTGCAGGTCAAAACTTCATGTTTATGTGTGTTTTTATGAAAACGAAGATAAATATAAGCAAAAACGAATGAAATACATCCCGTTTGGCAACGGAAAATTCTATTTTGTTTAAAAAATCAATTGAGTGTGGGCTTTAGAACATGCATAGTTTTCAAGAAAAAGGGGACAAAATCGGCTTATAAAATTCTTTTCCGTAAATGTTTGACGTTTCTTGACATAAAACGTAGTAATAAAAGTGTTAGCCCGTAGCTTGTATTATCATACCCAGGACTTATAGGCGTAAACACATATATATGTATGAATTATGTTACTGCCGAGATGTGCTGCCGTGTGACTGCTGGTTGAGCTCGAGAGAGAGAGAGAGAGAGCCCGTAAGGCACAACGGAACGAGTGACCTTCGTAAGAACGATCAGTGAGCGCCCAACAGGTCGCGAGTTCGAGGCTCGGGTGTTCCACACTTCGGGCTTGGGTATGACTGGCTGACGACGGCTAATAAGCCAGAAATGGCCATTCCGGTCTCCCTTTCTGCCTCAGGAGCTCAGTGCTACTGCCCTAGATCTGGCACCGTTGCCCCATTGGAGGCGTCGAAGAGGGGGTCATTTCAAAACCTGGCTCGACACAGTTCGTCAAGACATGGAGGTGGTTCTTGGACCTTCGGTATTTGGTCTACGTCGGTGGCGAAGGGAATGGGTTGAGCTGTCCAGATCTGCTGCCGCGGATCGTCGCGTGTGGAGAGGTACAGTTCGGGACATCATCGAGGCCGGCTAGATCAGGCATGATCGCAGCCGTATCAAGTACAAGTAAGTAAGTAAGAAACGACGGTTGGTTTGTTGAATACTCCGACCCAGTTTAACAGCTCACCCACGTGGACAATATGAATCGTGTTGTCTGCTAGGACGCGTGCAACATCCCTATCAGATGACAGCATTGTCATCACATGTCTATCGGAAACACGGTACAAGAGTAATCGAAGTACCAGAATTTGGCGTTGATACGTGTGCCCCTCCGCGGTGTATGCAGTAAATCTAACAGACATGGAATCGTCTCCACAACCTACATGAGAGCAGACAAATAGTTTACGACAATGAACCGTGCAACTTCTGGCATGCCCGAGAAAACTGCCCCAACGTGAATGGCGAAGAATTGCATCACGACCGTCCTCCTTAAGGGGTCACGCGCCACATAGTCGGCCGGGAAGTCGAAGGAAAGGACTGTTTTGCCCGAGTCTGAGCCTTTATGCTACCGGTGGCACGTAGGAGAAAAGTTATGTAAGGTATAAACTTTGTCTCATCGGCTCCAGAATTGTCAGATCTCGCCCCGTGAAGTTCAGTACTAAATAACGCCTGTAGCAGTGTCCCGCGAAGACCTGATTAGCGACAAACTCAATGAATCAAATTAGTATTGCGTCGTGGTGTCCGCGGCTATGCACGAACTAACCGGCCCGCAATTGGCAAGCATCCACGCGCGACTCAGCAGCCGATGCAAGTGTATTCACAATCGCTTGTGATCAACTTTCACGAAAGGATGCTTTAACCTGCCTGACAAGTGGTGGTAGCTAACGGGGAACTAAAATACACTTGCGACGGGCATACATGAAAACAGGAAAAAAAGTAGCAGAACTGTTACCGGATGTAAGGGCTGGGAAGTGATAAACAGGTTGCCCATTAACATGGCGGGGGTGTCGGATCCGTGATCAAACGATTCTACTAGCGGGATGTAAAGGTGATTCGCCCTTCAGGACGACCACAGCTTCAGAAACCCGAGCTACAAAATCTCACGCTTTTCACGGTACGACCGTAACAAGTTATGTAGCCCAGGCACTCTAGATGGGAACTGTAACTTAAGGATAAAAAGAGAACTCGTCCAAAAATCTAGCTAAACAAGCAGAGACTGCCATGAAACTGTGATAACGTCACTGATAGACACGACACGGCTGAAGGCATCACTTTTCTTACCCTCCGAAACGGACAGCTCGATCGCCTTAGCAGCCGTCCAGTTTGACCACACTCCCGAAGCGTCAGTATAAGTGCGACTACAGCCCACGGCGTGTTGAGATGGCAAAACTGAAAAGCGTCTGACAAATGCCGTCTTCCAGAAGGAATCTACAAGTACTATATAAGTGGATAGGCAACTAACTTTGATCCTGTCTCAGGCACACGCAAGATCTGTAGTCTCTTACTAGCCGTCTGAGTACGTGATCGACTCAGTCCTTCGGAATGCGCTAGTAAAACATCATGGTGTTACTGCGTGTCATGGTGTGAATACTACAGATCGTGACTACGCTAGTGCGGTTGCTATTCTGGCGACCGGTTGTATGTAACACGGAGATCGACGAGTATATGCATATATTTCAGGTAAGCGTCTGACCTGTTGTACTCTTAGAGCAACGGCCTCGTGACCCTGTGGTTAGAGACATGGACTTCTAACAAACAGGTCACGAGTTCGAGCCTCGGGTGTTCCACACTTCGGAGCTGCGTATGACTGGCTGACGACGGCTAAGAAGTCAGAAATGGCCATTCCAGTCTCCCTTGTTTTTGTCGGCAATACCATTCTGCCTGTATCATGCGCCGCTGTGCGGCTGCTGGTTAGGCGCGAGAGAGAGCCCTTAAGGCACAACGGAACGAGTGAGTTCCGTATGAACGATCGGTGAGCGCCCCCCTACCATTATATAAATATATATATATATATATATATATCGATATGCGTAAAGATTCGAGCTCCAGTCACTGTATCGCGTTCATCATCTCCCGAAGAAGATGAAGAAGAAGAGAGGGCAAATTGATGGACCATATTGTATTCGAACTGACTTTTCGGAAGCTTCCTCGTTTCCATCATCAGAGTACTGTAATTGTTGCACTTGCTGGTCTTGAGTTGTTCAGTCTTGCCACTTGCCTCGTATTATAGCCGTGCTCGACGCCGGCAAATGCAACAACTACGCTACTCTGATGATGTATACGAGGAAGTTTCCGAAACGTCAGTTCGAATACAATATGGTCCATGAATTCGCCCTCTCTTCTTCTTCGTCTTCTTCGGGAGATGATGAACGCGATACAGTGATTGGAGCTGGAATCTTTACGCAGGTCGATGTATGCTATGGGCGTGCGGCGCTCCACTCAGCACGCAGATGGGAGACCTTCGTGACGCGAGAGTCCTCCACCTACGCTCAGCTGAAATTTCTGCACAGGTGCCTTGATGAGGACGTCCTACCGAAATGCCTCAGACATAGACAGCCTGTGAACACTGGCCTTTGCAGACGGACGATAACAGACTTCAAGAAGAAAATGATTAGGGTACTGTTACGAGACTGCCACGCCCGCATCCACTAGTACAGCCAGATGATTGAACATCATTCGTCAACTTGCCGGTCGATCTTTACGGCACACGAGCTGGGGATCCTCAAAGCGGCAATTCTCGACAGCGCACGGAATCACTGCAAGTTGCGTAATGACCTGTTGTCTGGAAAATTTGAGAAAATAAGTCCGCCAAAGCAGCCCTCTACTGACGGTGCCTTGGTTCACAACTTGTCCTCTCATCGTTTCACTCAGCAACAACTAACGGTTCTATCCTATGACGCGAAGTTAAGCACAAGAGATGCTCGATTAGAAGACTTTATTGCATCCTTTGAATCGGTGCTCCAGAAGTGTGAGGTAGGCGAGGAGTGCAAAAACGCCATGTGACAACAAGTGCCGACCTTATTCCTCCAATACAAACACCAGATGACAATTTCTAAAGCAGAAGATTGAGAACTTCTGAAGATACGAAAAGTAAAGGATATCGTCACCCTGCCCGCCGACAACGGGCGCTCGACTGTCGTCATGGATTTTTGATTGTATATGTATATATTAAAGGGTTACAGGCAGAGCCCTTGATGACCCTATTTATGTACAGTGCTTTCGAAGATTCATACTCAAAAATAAAATAAAATTGCAGAAATTTAAAATGTGATTGACTACTGCAAAAAACTAGGCAACCTCTTCATGGACAAGGAAGCCTATGTGCCATCGACCGTCAGCGAGTCTAAAAAGCTCGTAAACAGCATAAACAATACGATCGGCAATGGGGGAAGGCGGGAACTCTTACGAGAAGGGAATCGTTGGCCACAAAAGCCAGTGATACCGTGATGGCGCGCTTCTACGGCCTACCAAAGGTCCACAAACAGGGGGTGCCGCTACGTCCCATCGTCTCTTTACGTGGGACTCCAAAGTAAAGTGGCTGAACCAGCGACTTCGTTTCCTTGCCAAGGATTCGGAGTGGCCAGTGAAGTCGGCTGAAGAGTTCTTGACGCGCATCAGACATCTCGAAGTGGAGGCAGATGAGGTGATGGTGTCATTTGACGTGATCTCATTATTCACCTCCATCCCACTCGCGCTGGCTATCGACACTATTGATGGCTTTCTCCGGGAAAAGTATGATGAGAACGACCAACACCTCAAACGAGCCCACATCATCGAGCTCCTAGAACTGTGACTTAAGACCTTTACATTCAACGGCCAAGTTTACGAGCAAAAGAAGGGGACACCGATGGCCTCGTCTCTGCCTGGACTAATTGCCGACGCAGTTTTGCAGAGACTCGAGCAGCAGATCTTCAGCTCGTACCCCCCCCCCCCCCAGAAGTTCTGGGCCAGATACGTCGACGACACGCTCGTTGTAATCAAGAGGAGCGTGGTGAAGGCTTTCAAAATATTGTTGAACTCAATCTTTCCCGACATTCAGTTTACTATGGAAGAGGAAGTCAACAAGCAGTTGCTTCTTCTGGGCGCACAAGTTACGAGATTGACAGAGGGGAAGATAAGGACAACGGTTTACCGTAAGGCAACAAATACTAGGCGCATCCTCCACTTCCGAAGCAACCACCCTGTTGGGCATAAACGCAGTTGTGTCAGAACTCCCTTTCAACGTGTTCAAACACACTGTAGCGACGACAATGGGAGGAAGGCGGAGATGATTTGTTGATAGGCCCTTTTTAAAGCCAACGGCTACCCGAGGTCCTTCATACGCACTTGCCTCGAAAAGCCTCATTTTGAGCGGTCGAGTGGAGAAAAGCCCAAGTTCTGGCTCTCAATACCCTATGTGAAGTACGTATCAAAGGCAACGGCAAGAATCCCGAAACCTTTTGGGATTGCCGCGCCTCATAAACCAGAATGCACCATCAGACAGCAAATCATGAAGCCCAAGGGCCCGCTTCCAAAAACAGAACAGTTGGCGGTGGTCTATAGCATACCATGCCTATATTGCAATGCGTGGTGTGTTGGTGAAACGGGCAAACGCCTCGGTACAAGATTGCACGAACACCAACTTGCAATCAACCGCAAGGACAAGCTGTCGTTGGTCTATGGTCACATACGAGAACTGAACCACTATTTTGCCTTTGCGGAAGCGAGGGTAATTGGCCGAGCCAGTGAGAAGATGGCCAGATTGGTGCTCAAAAGTTGGTCCTCGACTGGCACATTCAGCCGAGCTATAGATCTACATCCCGCCTACCAGGCGCTGCGTACAAGGCTCGGATCAGCCCGGACAGGACCAGTAAGGCAAGCGAGATGCGGGACTGAGAGTCAGCGCTCACGAAAAAGAGCGGAATTGGGGGCCATAGGTTATGTGATCAATGCAGAGCACTGTCTCACCGATGCGCCCGCGAGGCTGAATGCTGCTCAACTGAACAGCAACGACCGATCAGTCCACCGGCTGACGTGGGAGAGGCCAAGCGGCACGTTGATTTGAGCACAATTACTCCGACCCCAAAGGGAACAAAGGTCACGCGGGCCTGTCAGTGATCAGCCCCGGGGAGGTCTAAGCCAGTCAGCGCAAACAGGCAGGTCAAAGTTCGTGCATCGAGCATGGTTATAATACGAGGCAAGCGGAAAGACTATACAACTCAAGACCAACAAGTGCAACAATTACGCTACTCTGATGATGGAAACGAGGAAGCTTCCGGAACGTCAGTTCGAATACAATATGGTCCATGAATTCGCCCTCTCTTCTTCTTCGTTTTCTTCGGGAGATGATCAGTCAGTATCAGTCAGTATATTTGAAGTAAACAACAGAAGCCATGAAAACTCCATTTAGAGGGTACAGGTATAAAGTAAAATAGTTAAATTGCAAAACGTTTGCTTGCAGTTTTAGTAGGGAGAATTCATAAATCTAATAATGTAACATAAAGGTGAAAGGGGTATTATATTCGCAAAATAATTGCGAAAAACTTTGTTCACCGGATTCGGACTGTGCAAATTTCAATATGGGCTAAGTTTGACGCAAAAATAGGATCTGTTGAAATCATGTTAGTAGTATATTTATAGTCATTTCAATAATCCGTTAGATCAGGCTTCGGCAGTTTGGGTTGCCTTTCAGAAGGTGAGTATCCAGTTGTCTCTTGAACACGTTCACGGTAGGGGAATTAACAACAAACTCCGGCAAAGAGTTCCATTGGCGAATGACCCTCTGTGAGAAAAAGGAAGAACGTTGATTTGTGTGGCACAGTTCCTTTTTAAGCTGGTAATCATGTCGTCTGAGATTGGACTTGGGTGCCATTTCAAAAAATGTTTCCCAGTCGACATCCAGATTAAGTCCTTTTATCAACTGGAACGTTGCTATGAGGTCACCTCTGTCCTGCCTGTAGTGGAGGGGATAGAGGTTCAAGGCCGTCAAGCGCTGCTCGTACGTGAAGTTTTTGAGGCCATGAACAGCCTTTGTAGCACGCCGTTGTACACCTTCAAGGATATCTATATCCTTCCGAAGCCACGGCCGCCAAGCCTGTACCGCATATTCCAGGTGCGGCCGCACAAATGTCCCGTATACTTTGCCAAAGACATCTTTATTCAAGTGAATAAACGTTCTGCGTATCGCGCTCATAACGGACATTGCCCGCGCAGCGACTTTAGAACACTGCGTGGTGACGTTTAGATCGTCTTTAATGAATACACCGAGATCTTTTTGCACATCTACGGTTTTAAGTGGTTGATTGTCCAGGAGATACTGTCGTGGCGGTGCATTTGTTCTTCGCCTCGCTGATACTACGTGCATTACTGCACATTTTTTGACGTTGAATTTCATGCACCATTTCTCGCTCCATGCGTGCAAATTCGTTACGTCCTCTTGTAGCATCCTGACGTCATCTTCATCTTTTATCGCTCTCCAAAGTTTAAGGTCGTCTGCAAAGAGCGCTATGTCTGATTTCACTTCCCGTACCAGGTCATTTACATAGATAATGAATAGGAGCGGCCCAAGAACTGACCCCTGTGGGACTCCACTCGTAACAGGTGCCCATTCTGAGCAGTAGCCGCCCGCAGTGACTTTTTGTTGCCGTCCGTTTAGGAAATCTTGAATCCAGTTCAGAAGATTTCCTCTTATCCCTACTTCTGATAACTTTTGAATGAGGCGCTTATGTGGGACTCAATCGAACGCTTTGCTGAAGTCAAAGTAAATGACATCAACTGGATATCCTTTATCCATGGCCTTTGACCAATGTTCAAGTGACGAAAGCAGATTTGTGAGGCAGGACCTCTTTTCGCAGAAGCCATGTTGAACTGAGGCGATGTGACAGCGGAAAGTTTCGAGTGATGTAATAGATTTTTTAACTAGCCTTTCCATCAGTTTGCAGCAAATGCATGTCAAACTAACCGGCCGGTAGTTGGTGGGACATAGCCGTGATCCTCCCTTGTGGATAGGTACGACGTTTGCCAACTTCCATGTGTCAGGTAGTTTGCCAGCTTCCAGCGATTTTTGGAAAATTATAGAAAGTGGCTCTGCTAATTCTTCAGCTAGCTGACGCAGGAGTACACCTGGGATCTCATCTGGTCCAGGTGACTTGGCAGGATCCAGCTTATTTAGCTCTGATAAAACTAACTGCGGAGTAAAAAATACTGTGCTTATAAGTGGTTGGTTGGCGGGCAGTGGAAGAGAACAGGACTGGCGGGGTGGTTCCGTAGTGTAGACACTTTGGAAAAACTCGGAAAGAAGCTCGGCTTTTTGAAAGCCATCGCTCACAATTCGGTTATTTTTGTCCTTTAAGGTTGCCAAATGGTCCCGGTTTTTCGTATTGCTCCTGATATATGCATAGAACGCTTTAGGTTTTTGCTGCGCCTCTTCTAGGAGCTTCATTTCATAAGAAGCTCGTACTTCTCGGATGAGTCTTTTGCATAAGGTTCGTTGTTGTCTGAATTCCTGAAGTTTTTCTGGGTTCTCCGTTTGTAAGAAGATTTTCCACAGCTTCCGTTTTTTTCGGATTTCCTTCTTAACCGCTGTTGTCAGCCATTTCGGTTTGTTTCCGGTTGGATGTTTCTTGAGGGGACAGTACCGTTCAATCAGGTCTCTCATAGTTGATGCGAAGGTTGTCCAGCATTCGTTGACGTCTCCTCGTAATGCTTCGGTCCATAGTGTGTGTCCAATCTCTGATTTCATTGCCTCAAAGTTACCCCGCCAGACATTTCTTAACGACTATGAGCTTCGTTCGGGGACAGCTACGAGTGTCGACTCCCACATTAATGTCATGTGATCACAAGAACCTAGGGGCGGGCCTACATTTATTTCATCAACGCTTTTCTCGTTTTTAGTAAACACAAGGTCCAGGCAACTAGCTCTCTGACCTTCACGCATCCGAGTCACAGTTCGTACATGCTGAAACAGAAATTCATCAAATGTAATGTCTAATAGCATTTGGTCGAGTCCTTGTCTGTGGCCCTTAACTGTCATAAGGTCCCAATTAATCCGCGGAGCATTGAAATCTCCTACAATAATAATGTTTTGCTTTCGACTGTCCTCGCGGAGTCGAGTGATTAACGCTTGATCTTCGTCGGCAGGTTGATTTGGAGGTCTATATACAACGGTGATAGTAACGTTTTCGGCTTTGGGAACCAGCAAATGACACTGCAGCAGCTCCAGATCATGCTCATTTACACATTCTTCAACAGGGTTATATTCGACCGCATTGCTGATATATAGGGCAACTCCGCCACCTCGCCTTTTGGTTCGGTCTCGTCTTAACACTTGATAACCATCTAACTGTATTTGGGGGTCTGTGACATCTGGGGTGAGCCACGTCTCAGTTAATGCAATAACATCAGGACATAGTTCGGCCACAATTATTTTAAGTTCATCGAGTTTGTTCAAGAGGCTTTGTACATTTCCGTAGAAGAACTTAATTTTATGTAGGTTGTTGCGTCGAATTAGTTGCTCGGCCGTGTGGCCTTCGTTAGTATGACAGGCGTCCTCCACAGGAGGGATCTTTGTCGTTGAACAATCACTCCGTTCATTATTACTAGTCCTTTCTCTCCTTGTTCTTTCAAGGTCGCCAGCTCCGCCTTCAGCGCCCTCCATTTCATTCTCTCTTGTACTGAGTAATCTGGTTGAAAAAAAAAGACCTCTATGGCCAGGGATCCCCCCTACTGTTCGTTCAAGTAGAAGATCCCTCTGGAGTTTACTTTCTAAAACTATCTTTAAAGGCCTTGGTTTCAGCCCTTGAGAGCTCGCGCTATCTTTACTGTTTAGTCGGAAAAGTTTCAGAATCTTAATGGCTTCATCTTCTTTTATTATGCTATCCAGACACTCCTGCAAGCTCATGATATCATCATTTATCATACATCTGGGGTTATCGTTCGTTGATTCACGAAGTCCATGGACGACTATGCATTGTGATCTGTCCACAGCACCTCCATTCGACGAATTTTGTTGAATAATTGGTCTGGCCGATGATGAGGCTTCCCCAAGTTGGGCTTCGACGCTAGTTGCAGGAATATTCGTGAGAGTATGTACTTTCACTCCCACTCTGGGTCCAT
>CACRXP010000685.1:85074-97985 GCA_902702965.1 Spirometra erinaceieuropaei | reverse complement strand
AGCCCAATTGCCAATAACTATCGGCAAACTGAGCCTTGCATGGATTTGTTGCAGAGTTGTGGAAAAAAATAGTCAAAAAGCTACTTTAGACTTACTTCATAGTCGTTAACATGGCAGTCAACAAAATCATTCTCATCTTACCTACACGTTCTATTCGATGAAACAGAGGTCCCACTCGTTAGATGATGACAAAAGAGTCCTCATCGTTTACATAAAGTTAAAGAAAGCCCTTGATAGTGTTCCACACCACTGGTTACTCTACAGGATCCAAGAATCTAGAGTAAAGAGAATCTACTACGCAGGGCAGGAGACTTCTTGATCGCCCGATCACAGTCTGCGTGCATTGGCAGGGCGAAATCAATGCCAGTGACAGGCGCATGTGGAATACCTCAGGACTCAGTGGTCGGGCCATTACTAGATTTAACGCACTTTATTGACTGCACGGAGGGATTTGACTAAAAGGGTCTTGCGCTTCCAGTCGGCATCCATGTATTGCGTGCGATCAAATGAAAAACAGACGAAAGGACTGCATAACCGGGTATAAGTAAATTTCCTCATTAAATATCTATGAGACCACTTTCATAGTAAGTGAAAAAATTTTCAAGTAAATTTTACAGCAAGCGGACAGATTCTGTATAGCATTCAGTTCACGGTTATTGAATAAGCAGTCAGATATTAGAAACCGTCAGTGAGCTCTGAATGTGGATGGTCCGATGAATGGTTGTTGAGGTTTAATCTCGGGAAATGTGTCGCGCAGCGGCTCAAAACTAAGAACTAGAGGGCAAATGGGGATTCCCATCGATAATTCATTGACTCAAGGTGCCTACGAAAAGTACTTGAACGAAAAAACCCAGGATCATCAGTTTTCAATCTCTGAGTAATTCCTCTCAATACGGCAGGGTGGCTGAAAGGGCAACTAACAATCTTTCCATTGCTAAATTAACATTTATAGACATAAACGGAGAAATAACTAGAAAAGTATGCGGAACCTTCATTTGTTTACAAATGGAAAGCGAAATCCAGGCAAGGAGACACAGGCTGGAAAAAGATTACGGGTTGGTGAAAACGCTTCCAAGGAGGGCGACGAGGATAGTGAAGGACTAAAAGCCGCTTTGATACAAATGCAGACTTAATTATCATTATTATTGTTTTTATGCAAGACCCGTGGGGGCCCTTTCATAGCAAGTAAGAATAAATTTAACATTAATTTTAGAATCTTAGACGAGGTATACAGAATTTCTTCAATAATCAATTCATAGTTATTTAATAAGTAGTATGCTACGAAGAATGTTGAGCGAGCAGTAAACAATTTCCTGACATAAACAAAATGAGTATAAGTGGATTAACATTATAGGACAAAAGACTGCCACTCCTGAATGAAAAAAAAACAAGCATGACCGGCCTGTATTTGGCTCTGTATAACGCATTTCATTAAGGTGTAAGTAGGGGGGTCAGGTAGGACTGGCCTGCATGTGGTATTGAGTAAAAGGTTCGAAACGGACATCATCAAGGCAGTATTCATATGCCGGATGAGGCCATTCATGTCAAAGTGGCGAATAGAAAACCAGTCTTGAGGCAATAGGAACCCAGATGCGATCGGTTACATTCAGCCGAATCCAGCCGAGGAAGGGGCAAGGAAGATGCGACCAGACTACTAGTATATGGCGAATACAGAAAGCTTCGCCAAGAGCGTCGAGAGAGTGCATTCTGTGAGGGCACGATGAATGGACTGAAAAACCGAAAAGATTAATAGTTCTGATGAGGGATCCAGGAAGCCATACTAGAGACAAAAGAAGAAAATGTGAGCGGATACGGAAATTTAATGGCGAAGTCCTAAATTCCCGGTGGCCCTTTCTCAGTGTCATAGAGATAGTTGTCTGGGAAGGATGAGGAAAAGAAAAGTTTAATCTGGTCAGTATTCATATAAAGGCGTAGCCTTCTCTTAAATGTGTGCAGATTATCTGTAGATGTTATATTTATTGGAAGGTTATTCACGAGGAAAGTATATCTCGAAGCGAAAAATAGAGAACGCTTAGAGGTGGAGGAAGCGAGAGGAGGTATAATCAAGGAAGAGTTACGAAGATTGTATGGGAGACTACTAGGGGTAAGGGCCGAAATCCGAGGAAGATATGAATTATTGTTAATGCGTATGAGGAGACAGAAGCCTGCTTCAAGTCATTGAACCCATAAAAATTTTAGGTAAGTTAGCCGGCATTTATCTGAGTAGGGGATATTTTAATGTTCCCTGTCTAAAAGTTTTCTGGTAAAACGTGTTTGGACAATTTCAATTTTTAAACAACTAGCTTTGATGGCACCCCGACGGGTCTTTAATAAAAAATTATCTATCTTTCTGTCTAGCCCCGTTCATCAAACCAAAGAATGCGCAACAATACTCGAGAATGGGAAGTACAAACATACGATAAAGCCTTAATTTAATTTAGGGAAGATAGAAATTGTAAGAAAAAAAGCCACATATCTGGGCAGATTTGGCTGTAATTCTGTCATCGTGTGGCGAGGGATCAAGATTATTAACGTAGCTTAAACCTAAATCCTTGATGGTGGTACATTCAGCCATAGGTGCGCCTTGAAAGACCGCCGGTCGGGATAGCCTAGCAGGTCAAAAACACATAGCGATATTTAGACGGAGAAAATTCCATTAGCCATTTTGAACCCCAAGATGAGAGCGCAAGCCAGTCAGCATGTATTTGCTGCAGGAGATGAGGGCTCGTGGGTTTATTGAAAGAATATACGCATTTGAGATCATCGGTATAAATAAATGGTTGAGAAAGTTTAACTGCCGTCGTGATATCATTTATGTAAAGCAGGAAGAAAAGAGGACCTAAAACGGTACCTTGTAGGACACCACACAAAATATGGCTTTTACCGGAAAGTGAAGATCCCACTAAAACATTTTGTTTACGATTAGGCAGGTATGACTTGATAAAGTCTATTAGAGGACTGCGAATTCCCAGAGCTTCTAATTTAACCAAGAGTCTTTTATGTGGCACTTTATCAAAAGCTTTACTAAGATCAAATTAAATAACGACAGCAGGTAGATGGTCATTACGAAGAGAAGTAAGTAGATTTAGGAACGACAAATGCATGTTTTACAAGAGCGATCTGGTAAAAACCATGCCGAGAATGGCTTATAACTTAATTAGCTATGCAAAAGTCGGTAATTTTAAGGCGATAATTTTTTAATAGGTTATAGCGAGAGAAGGCGTTTTATGGACGCCTCGATAATTCTGAACGTAAGAACGACAGCCAAACTTAAATTCTACATAATAATAGAAGTTTTCCAATAGCCAGGAAAGAAACCATTTACGAGAAATACTTAAAAGGGTTTGCTAAACAGAGGAGGAAATTCTCTTAGCTGTTTTATAAGAGAGTTTGAAATATTGCCCGTACCTACTGAGAGAGAGAGTCAGTTAGATGGTTTACCAGTTTTTGAATAGTTTCAGGAAAAAAATTAATGCTGCTGAGTGAGACATCAGATAGCGGAGGAATTAAAGGGATTGGGTCAGTTTCAATGGTGAGACGTTGGCAAAGAATGAATTTAACATTTCTGCTTTGCCTGACTCCTCTCTAATGAAGGCATCGTTGGTACTAAGCAAAGGCGGAATGACTTGGCAGGATTTTACAGATGATATTTGACGGAAGATTTGAGCAACTGATTAAGAAGCACTTGCACCATTAACAGCTAAAGGCTCTCTTCGCCTATATCGCGCGAGCCTCATTTTCGAAGCTAATTCAAATATTTCAACGATTCTAAGATGAACAGATAATGAGCTCACAGAAGGATCTTTAAGCTGCTGCCGTATCTCTTTAAGTCTGTTTTTAGGAAAATGTGGGACAGCCGGGGAAGTGGCCCTCAGTTTAATCGACTCTCGTGGAATGAGGTCGAGTGGACCTTCTGTCACCCACTGTACTGAATTGTAGAATAAATTTAGATCATTTTTGAAAAAAAATATTATGCCAATCAGGGGTTCTTGTAAAATTATTAACTTATTCCTTGTTACTATTATTATCGAAGTTAACAATGCTACGTTTTTCTGTCGGACTTGCGGAAATGGCAATTGGAAGGTGACAATGAATTTATGCATGATCACATGCGAAAAGGTCATGATATAAATCCATAGATAGAGGGAAGGTACCATTTGTAAAAATTAGGTCTATTACACCATCGTTTCTGGTTGAAGAGTGGACTAATTGAGACAAGTTTGAAAAGTAAATGGTGTCAAGAAGCTTCTGCAATTTAGGAGAGGACGCATGAGAGTGTCAGTCAATTTATGGCAAATTAAAATCGCCTACGATAATCTTGACATCGAAGGGAGTCCCTGCGTTTTTCTCCAAAGAGTTCACAGTGTTGGCTTTCATTTCCGGAGTAACAAGGAGGACTATATACACATCCGACTAAGGCTTTTCTATTTTGCGGAAGGATTACCGAAGCGAAACTTAAATTTTAAAGATAAGGAGGAAATGTTCAGGTCATAAGGCGACTGTGCAAGTGAGGCTTTGATGTAAAGAATGCAACCACCACCGCGTCTTTTTACACGATCCTGGCAATAGAAACTGAGGCTATCCATATTGAGCTCCGAGTCTGAAATTAAGAGTGACCCCAAGATTCAATAATGCGCAATACGTCTGTGTCAAACTCAACAGCCACACCTCTTAGTTTTGACATCTTTTGCACGACTGATCTTCCTTTGAGAGAGATAATACCGAGCGTATTCGTAAGATGTAGTTTCCGCTCATTACTGCTTATAAAAAAGGAGAGCTGGTTGTGGAAAATTAAGCTGTTGGGATGAAGCAATTGGTAGAAGACAGAGTTGCTAGACTTTGGAATTTATGAGAATATTACCACTTACTAAAGAGGCAGCATAGTATGGAAAAATTTTTGAGGGGGACCCAGGAAGAGGAAAGCTGTTTTGTCGGGTTGGAAAAATAGGAGGCATTCAAATTGGATTTTTCGAATTTCGAGCATAATATGAGGGGTAGTTTATGTTTGATTGCGGACAAAATGGTTTCGAAAAACAGATAATATTAGGAAAAGGCTTTATTATTTGGGGTGTCAGGATAGCAATGGGATTAGAAAAATTATCAGTAACTCTGTAAACTTGCATTTTATAGTCTGGTCTACAAGTGGGCTTCATAACTCTAGAATTTTCGTTAAGTTGAGAATTCGGGATAGGAACAGGTAAAGATCTCCCTCAACTATCATCAAGATTATTTAGTCGAATCGCTAGGTCAGACCTGGGTGGCCTGACTCGGGAACGGGATGGATTCGATCCTATTTAGGGTCCATTTTTTCATATGCACAATGGGTTTCAAATGAAGTTGAATTTCCTTCAGATTTCGACGACGGGTTGCCTGGGGTTTCATATCTAAAAAGCAAAACAAGTCTTTAATCCTAATTTATAGTGATGATAGCTGCCGAAACTTCTAGGATATAAGGATGAGGCCATGTATGATGAAACAATTTCTGAAAGCTATCAATATTGGTAGACCAGACAGCACAATTGATATTCACAATTTTTACTCAGTAACAGAATGTAAACTTGAAAATAAAACGGGCAAGTGACAATTTCGTAGGTGGCAAAACAAAACTGTAAGTAAATATATATTGAATAATGAGGCTATGTAGGATAAAATAGAGAGCGGTCAGTGGAGACGGTTTATCGTTTAAAATATAATGTTATCCAAAATTTTACGAGGAAAACCTAGGTTATATCCCAGTAAAAATTAATAGGATTGAGGCTATGATGGGTGAAAAACAATAACACTATATTTCCGCTTTATGATAAATCGACGAAACACGACGGGAAGCTTAGATGACTTATGACCAAAAATAGGAGATTTTATCACATTTAAACTGGAAAACTGTGCAAGAGATCAAGAAATCGAATTTAAAAAATATAGACTTCACTAATCTTTTCAAAATCGTGCTGCGCTCGTTGACCTTGGATGCAGCCCCTTTCATATGTCGAAGAGCAGAAAGACCTCGGCGTCCTAGTGACTTCCTCTCTTAAACCATCGTCACAGTACCGAAGGACAGTCAAACGCGCGATACGGGTGTAATTTGCGCTGAGGCGAGGATATGTACAGACCTATAAGGGTCTGTTCGGAAAAACCTAGAGGGCATTCGTGCGGTCTCGCTTGAGATATGCCGTCCATGCTTGGCGACTCTGGCTCAAGAAGGACTACCATCAGTTGGAACGAGTACGGTCGAAGTCCACGAAGTTGTCCAGGAATCTGTGTCTTCTAAGTTTCAAAGCCAGACGTGTCGAAGTAAGTCTGCTTCCTCTCATTTGCAGGCAACTGCGCGGTAATCATATTTAAAACCTGTCAAATTGTCAGAGGCGGTCAGTATGTCCTATCCTCATACGATTATTTCAAATTGGCCGGGACGGACCGCCTGCATTGTCTTCCCTTTGAACTGCAGGGGACCCTCGTCCATTCATATGTCAGACTTCTCGCAGAGGGTCGTTTGAGCATGGAATGGACTCCCTGATGCGGTCATTCTTTCCGAAATTGTGGAATCCTTTAAGTGCAGACAAGACGCTCATTTTCTGAGAAACTACTGTACTCATAATCATGATTTTGCTAGTGGCGGAAGTTAAAGCCTGGCTCACACTTACCGGTAACATTTGAATTACCGAATTTGCTGATGTTTTTACTGATTCTATAGCTGTTTAGCTCTCTCAGCTTGGAGCTAAAAATGGCTAATGGAATTCACTCCGTCTAAATGTCGCTATATGTGTTTTGGACCTGATAGGCTACCCCAACCAGCGGTCTTTCAAGACACACCTATGGTTGAATGTACCATCATCAAGGATTTAGGTTTAAGCTACACTAATAATCTTGATCTCTCGCCACACGTTGACAGAATTACAGCCAAGGCTGCCCAGATATGTGGCTTTATTTCTTACAACTACTATCTTCCTTAAATTAAATTAAGGCTCTATCGTATGTTTGTACTTCCCATTCTCGAGTATTGTTGCGCATTCTTTGGTTTGATGAACGAGGCCAGTCGTTTAAAAATTGAAAATGTACAAAGACCTTTTTCGAAAAAACGTTAAGATAGGGAACATCCAAATATCTCCTACTCAGATAGATGCCAGCTAATTAATCTAAAAATTTTATGGGTTCGAAGACTAGAGGCAGGGTTCTGTCTCCTCTTTCGCGTTAATAAAAGTTCAAATCTTCCTCGAATTTCAGCACTTACCCTGTAGCGGCTAAGCGGTGATGGCGTACGCTCACTACACCACAACTTCAGGCCATATCCCAAGTTGTTAGAAGCGGGACACTATTTGGTTAGGACACTTTATTCTGTGCAGAATAGTGAAGGGAAAGTTGGCAACCGGACGAGGATGCGTCCGGTGCCACGGAGGCGGCGTCCGCGAGAGCGACGAACCCTGTGTCGCCGAAGGTCGCCGATGCAAAAGTGTCGCTGCAGATTGTTTACTCTATTGTTCTGGACTGTTCCCGCCCGTCTTACCAATCAGCGATAGGAGCTGCGTTGATTGGCTCCGAGCCCACGCGAAGGAAGTGACAAGCCTCGCGTGGTGCAGGCAAAGAATCGACCGAATGCGTGGTGCAGGCAGTGAATTGCAACGAGACTAATCGAAGCTGGACAGACGTGCGTGTCATAGCAGGCTGTTGCTAGGACGTAGGTGCAGGCGCCAGCGAGAGGCGCGACGTAGCCATTATGGCTGTCCACTACAATCCCCAGTAGTCGCCCATACAATCTTCGTAACCCTTCCTTGATTATACCTCCTCCAGCTTCCTCCACCTCTAAGCGCTCTCTAGTTTTCGCTTCCAGATATACTTTCCTCTGGAATAACCTTCCAATAAATATAAGATCTTCAGATAATCTACACACTTTTAAGAGAAGGCTACGCCTTTATCTGACCACTGACTCGATCAAACTTTTATTTTCTTCATCCTTCCCGGACGACTTTCTCCATGACACTGAGAAAGGGCCACCGAGAATTAAGTATGCCGCCTTCCGTCTTTTGTGTCGTATCGTTTCCTAGGATTCCTCATCACAAGTGTTAATTTTCAGGTTTTTCAGTCTACCCATCGTGCCCTCATAGAATGCGCTCTATTGACGCTCTTGGTAGAACCTCCTGTATTTGCCATACACTAGTAGTCTGGTTGCATCTCCCTTGTCCCCTCCTCGGCTGGATTCGGCTGAATGTAACCGATCGCATCTGGGTTCCTATCGCCTCAAAAGTGGTTTTTAATTCGCCACTTTGACATGAATGGCCCCATCCGGCATATGAACTCTCCCATGATGATTCTCGACTGGATAATTTTGCTCAAATCTACATACAGGCCAGTCCTGCCTGACCCACCTAATTACCCCTTCATGAATTCCGTCATATAGCGCCGTATACAGTCCGGTCCTGCCTGCTTTTTATAAACTAAGAAGCGAGAGTTTTTTCTCCTATAGTTTTAATCCAATCACACGCATTCTGTTTATATTAGGAGTTTTTTTCACTGATCGCTCAACATTCTTCGTAACATGCTACTTATTCAATAAGTATGAATTAAGAACTCTAATAATTCTGCATACCTCGTCTAAAATTCTAAGGTTAATGTAAATGTTATTCCTACCTGCCGTGATAGGACCCCACGGGCCTTGAATAAAATTTTTTATTATTATCGATATGAACATGGAGCGCAAGGGCGAAATCCTCATTCCCTTAATAAACTGGGTCGAAGTGATTTATCTGATACCATTGAAATTGCTGTTAAATAAATAAACTAAATAAATGATTTTTATTAAAGACCCGTGGGGGTACGGTCATGGAAAGTAAGAATGAATTTTTACATAATTTTAGAACATGTGAACAAAATCCATACAATGCTTAATTCATAGTTATTGAGTAAATAGTTTGTTACGAAGAATGATGGGCGAGCAGTGAATAATAATAATTTTTTATTAAAGACCCGTCGGGGTCCCATAAAAGCTGGTAAAAATAAATTAACCCGTGAATTTTAGACGAGGTAGGCAGAATCTGTTCAAAATGCAGTTCATAGTTTCTGAATTAGTAGTCCGTTGAGAAAAATGACTGGCGAGAGGTGAAAAAACTCCACATCAAAATTTAAAAATGATTGGATTTATTTTACAAGAAAAAAACCCTCGATAAAAAACAATAACAAACAATGCGGGCAGGACTTGCCTGTATGTGGCGGTATATAAAGTATTATAATCGGACATCATCGGGGCAGAAATAAATGTCAGCCTTCAGGGGTACGTATGCGGGTCGGACTGGACTGGCCTGCGTGTGGTATTGTTTATGGGATTCAGAACTAACATCGTCTGGACAGAATTGATACGCCGGATGAGATTATTCGCGTCCAGGAGGCCAGACGAGAGGAACCCAGAGGCGACCGGCCACAGCACGCTTCGAGCTCAGCCGGGGAGTGGGGAAAAGAGGTACGACCAAACTACTAGTAGACGGCGAATACAGAGGGTTCCGCCGTGAGCGTCGACAGACCGCATGAGGTCGGAATGCGGGAGATGACATCAAAAACCGCGAAAATTGTCGCAATGGGGGAGGAGTGATAGCAGTGGATTCAGAAACCAATTCAAAACAGGGGTTTCTAGTGACATAATTAAGAGTTAACACTTGATCTACCCCTAAATCCCAGGAGGACCCTTCTCGAAGACAAGAATCTGAGTGTTCGGGAATGAGACCGTTAACAGTGCATTTATGCTTTCCGGTGTAAGGTGTTTGCGTAATTTCGACTTAAATATCAGTAATGTTGGCGATGACCTAATTTCAGGCGGAAGATTATTCCAAACGAAGGCATATTTGGAAGCAACAAAGAGCGAGCGCTTAGATGTAGTGCGAAGAGGCGGCGGAATCACCATGCAGGAGTTGCGCGTGGCATAAGACCGATCTCTCGGAGTGAGAGTGTCAATGAGCGGAAGACTGGAGCTAGAGTTGATGCGAAAAAGGAAGCAAAGGCCAGCTTCGAGTCTTCTAACCCACAAAAACCTTATGTTCGTCAGCTGACATCTCTAAGTATAAGAAGTACTGGATGCGACTTGAGAGAACAGTTTCCGGGTGAAAACCCTCTGAACATTTTCGATTTTATTACGGTCGCAGGCGTTCATTAAAATAAAGGAAGGACAGCAGTATTCGAGGACGGGATGGACAAACATTTGATAAAATCTTAGCTTCATTTCCGGAAGGAAAAAATTATGCGATATGAATCCACATATCTGCGCGGATTTGGCAGAGATTCTATCTGTATGAGGTGATAAAGCAAGTTTATTTGTATAACTTAGATCTAGGTCATTTATGGTGAGGCATTCTGAGAGTGGGCTATTCTGGAAAATAACGGGACCAGGAAGTTTGGCAGGACTAAAACACATGAAACTACACTCAGATGATGAAAACTCCATCTGCCATGTTGAACCCCATCTGCTTAAGCGTAGTAAATTGGCATAAATTTTTTCAACGCAAATGTCTGTGGTGTCCTTGGAATATGAGTTTACACACTTGAGGTCCTCAGCATAAATGTTTGCGAATTTCCGAGTTCAGTGGAAATATCATTGATGTACAGAAGGAAGATTAGCGGATCCAGAACCGTGCTTTGAAGTACGCCACTCGGGATCGAGTGAGGTGTCGAGTAGCTATTACCGACCATGACTTTCTGATATCGGTTGGACAGATAGGACCTGATGAAGTCGAGTAGACGCGGCCGGATGCCGAGAGCTTCCGATTTTACTAAAAGACGTCTATGGGGCACCTTGTCAAAGGCCTTGCTAAGATCATAGTAGATAATTACCACTGACTGCCGCCCATTACGAAGAGAAGTGATTAGATTAAGAAATGCCAAGTGGCAATTTCGCAGGATCGTTCAGGTAAAAATCCATGCTGACTAGAGCTCAGAAGCCGATTAGCTAGACAGAAGTCAAGAATTTCATAGAAAATACTCCTTTCAAGATGCTATGCTAGAGACGGCGTTTTGTGCACGCCCCGATAGTTATTAACATCGGAACGTGATCCTGACTTGAAGACAAGAATGATAATTGACGTCTTCCATGTCTCAGGAAAGAATCCTTTTGAAATATAAACCGATAATAAATGATTTAGCAATATGGGATTGTCGGATGCTTGTTTAAATAATCGAATTTGGATTCCCGTCCTTTCGTAAGCAGTGTTAGTTTTTCAAACTATTTTTGTGTTTCTTAATGAGATCTGAGGAGACATCGATTGTACTAAGTGTCCTATCTTAAAGTGATTGAAAGAAAGGGACCGGATCGAACTCGGTAGCAAGGTGTTTTGCAAAAAAGCACTAAACAACTCCGCGTTGTCAGTGTCATCGGCGAGGAAGACTTTGTTATCATTTAGCAGGGGTGGAAGTTCGTGACCACGCTTAGAGGAGGACCGATGACGGGTGATGTTAGCGACGGATTTGCCAGGGTTCGAATCACTGCGGGCAAGTGATTCTCTTTGCTTGTCACGCGCTTGGCGCATCCTTAAGGTCATCTCAAAAATCTCTGTGATTTTAAGATGAACTAATAAGGAACTAATGGATGGGTCACCCAGCTGCCGTCTCATTTTTTTATTCTGTTGAGAAGTAAATGATCAACAAGGGAATCTGAAGAAACTCCGAAAAAAACTGTTAATAAACAAACAAAGTGACTATGACTGGATTAATATTCTAGGGACAAAACCGTCGCTCATAAGGAGGATAAAGAGCCGACAGGACCGGTCCGCACGTGGCAGTGTATAACAGATTTCAGGAATGAGTACGCATGCTGGTCAGACAGGACTGACCTGCACGCGGTTTTGAGGAAAAGGGTCCGAAACGGACATCATCAAGGCAGAATTCATATGCCAGATGAGGCTACTCAGCTCAGAGTGGCGAGACGAGAAGAACCCAGACACGATCGGTCACGGCCCTCTTACAGTCCAGTCGAGGAGGGAGCAAGGGAGATGCGACCAAACTATTAATAGATGGTGAATACAGAGGGTTCCACCAGGACTGTCGACAAACAGATTTGGATCAAAATGAGGAGATGACACCGAGAACCGTAAAATTGAACGATTGGGGGTGGGAGTTCGAGATCGTGGGCGCCAGAGTTTAATTCTGATGAGCGTCGACGATAAGCGAAACTGAGGGGGCCTGTATGCCAACCTGGCCAAACTATTAGTTTGAGAGAGCTTGTCAGGGAGGATATCGCATTCTGCGAGGGAAACGATGCGTGAACTAAAAAATCGAGAAAATGAACACTTCGGATGAGGCATCCTAGGTAGCGAAACTACACATAAAAGAAGGAAATGCGAGCGGATGCGGGAGTTTAATGGCAGTTAGATCGTTTCTTTGTTGATAACGGACGACTCTCACCGCAGGACTAGCTACAGCCCACTGTAAACTTTACTTTCTGACACCACTCATCCGACATCCTTTCACCGTTAATATGATGCAAAGTGTTTCCGTAAACTTTATAAATGACCATATTTGTTTCCACTATATTTAATTAAATTAAATTTAATTTATTAAATGCCAGTTTACAGGCATTGTCAAGGGAAGCGATTAAACATAAATCCGACCAGCAGTGGAAAAAAACTCCTGAAGAATAAAAATATAGTTGATGATGGTTTTTATGGTTTGAAGGGTTCAGGAGAAAAAAACCGCTGGTGGTAGATTTTCGACCGTCAAGAAGGGGAGGGGAGGGGGTTGCACGGTATCGAAGATCATCGGACGTCAATTCCTTTCATGAAGTTAGGGATAGTCAAAGTAGAGGAGTTGAGGAACAGCTGGTGAGACCGGCCATAGTGTTCAGAGACCACAAACGCCATCGCTACGGTACAGTCGATCAGTGGATTCAGAACCCAAAATTTGAGGAAGCTTTTCTGAATGCAAAAATCGAGTAATAGTTCTCT
>CACRXP010000685.1:72116-83222 GCA_902702965.1 Spirometra erinaceieuropaei | reverse complement strand
GGGTTAAATGTGTGATTATATAAGAGTTTAAATAGCAAAAATAGTCCCTTTGGTAATCTACGGAACCATAAAGGATCAAGGCCCGTAAGCCGGCAACGTTCTTGGTAAGACAAATGTCGGTGTTCCGGGGTTAAAATTCTCTTGGTAGAAAGTGTTGAACGGATTCTATTTTCTTCCGCTCAGTAGCACGCATGAGGCTAAATAAAAACGAACAGTATTCCAGACCAGGTCTAACGTACATGTTGAAAAGGCGCATTCTAATGTCCCTAGTTTTAAAATTTCGGAGGATAAACCCGGTCGTTCTACGTGCTTTGGAGACTATCAAGGCACAGTGCTCCGAGAGATTGAGACTTTTGGAGTATGATATGCCCAGATCCTTTATAACCCTGGGCACATTTATGAAGTGACCTTCAATATTTAGTTGAGGTTGGTGGTCGTCGCCAACCACCATGACTGAGCACTTATGCCAAGAAAGACAAAGGCGCCATGTGCGGCACCACTGGGCGAAAGCCTGTAGGTCGCTCTTTAGGAGCTCAAGCACGATGTCACGATCTGCCGGCTTACATCGAAATGCAACTTTAAGATCATCGGCATACATAAAAGGCTTACCATTCTGAAATAAATCAGGTACATCATTAACGAAAAGGCAAAATAAAAGCGGGCCGAGTACACTTCCCTGAATGACTCCACTCCTCACACGTGTGGGGTTGGAGATAGTATTGGAAATCTTAACTCGTTGTGTACGAGTGCCCAAATAAGAGGATATAAAATTCAAAAGTTTGCCACCTATTCCGAAAGAGGACAGTTTCAAGAGAAGAGAATCATGGTCAACACGATCAAAAACCTTAGTGAAATCGAAATATACAGTGTAAAGTGCATTCGTAATCTCAACTGTACATGAATAATAATAATAAGATCATTAAGAGCTATTTACATAACATCAAAATGCATATAAACATGCACACATCTGCAGAAGAAATTTGTCTGTATGGATTTCCGGCCGGACGTCTTCAGGCATTGTATTTGTAGCCTATCAAGCACTCGCAGCTGCGGTGGTGATTTCAGACACTTTCGAAACATCCTAATGCAGACTGTATACTTTTTGAATAGAAAGCTACTGCACATGTATTGATAATTGTATCAGTGGCTGGAGTTCACGCTTTGCCAACACTTGGCGCTGACTTTCCACTTTCTAGAGTTGCTACTGAAGTAACTGATAATGTCGCTTTTTCGTATATTAGTAGGGCGAAAGCCTTATCACCCTGATCAAGGTCTAAAATATTTATAAAATGAATAAGGAATACAGACTCCTTCATTTTCCATTATCCACACGTATCTCCCGTTTAGTCTTCCGTTCTTTTCAGCCGTTCTGATGTTTCAGTACTAAAGTTGTCCTGTCAGAACTTCGGACCTTCTTACTTTGTGTTGACCATCCTGTCGCTCATACCCACCGCACTCCATTGCTAATTCTTGCGCATAACTAAAATGTTTCGTTGTGTTTTATTTCCGTGTGAATTATACACTTTTGACCCTACCTAACATAAGAGAGCTGGCAAATTTGTTTCCTCACACCAAACAATGTAACTTGAAACCGCCGTCTTTAAACAAGTTGTTTTTCTAACGGCGAAGCAGTGCGATGTCCAAGAGAGATAGAACTGATCACGAATCTAGAAAACACAAAAAACGATCTCGTAGTCGTTCATTGGAAAAGTCTCCTAAGTCAAAGCACAGCAAGCGAAATAAGGAAAGAAAGAGACATGACAGCGAGGAACGCGGTATGTCTGTTTCATTTTTGACATCCTGTAGCTTCTCCACAACAATCGGGAAGTACTTCATCACTGAGTATTGAGGAGACAAAGTAAAAAGCTTTCACTGACTTAATTTGTAGTAAATTGCGTGCTAAATTAGGACTGGCCCCCCTTGACGTTGGGACCGAAAAGAAGCCCGATGAGGGCACTCCACAGGTTCGAAACAGTGACGAAGACTTCGTCCACGTACCGGCTAAGAATATCAGCGAAATACGCAGGACCGAGCAAATTCAGGAAAAACTCAAAACTATGCGCGAAAAAAGGGAACTTTTAGAGAAGTTGCGCGAGGCTCAGCCGCTTTCAGTTGGTGAAGATGTTAATACCCTGTCTTGGGTTGAGAAAATGCGAATCAAAGAAAGGGAACGACGTGCCGCAGAGGAAAGGGAAAAACTTCTTTCTGAAATGGACGAGGAATTTGGTGTGTCACAACTCGTACAGGCGAAAATTTCCGCCCCAAAAGAGTACGGTTCACGGGATTTAGAAGGATTGAAAGTGGAACATAAAGCCGACCGCCTTGTTGAGAGCGGACCCATCATTTTGACTCTTAAGGATAAAGGTACCTCATTTATTGCGTGATTTTGTACTTAATGCGACTGTCTGACATGCTGCTGTAGTGCGCCATCACTAAGTCGCAATGAGCTACCTTCAGTCAAGTAAACCAAAAATAGGGTGACGCGTTTCTTCCTAACTTTTGCTTTCCGTTCGATTTATTCGTAGAGCTTTTCAAATACTATATATGCTAACTTGAAAAGTCACGAGAGTTAATTGGACGTCCTGCTGCGCTTCGTTTTCCAATTTGCCAAGTATCAATCCTGACTATTTTCTTCTTGCCTTAGGCGTTTTGGACGAAGACGAGGGCGATGTTCTCGTCAACGTAAACATAGTGGATGATGAAAAGGCAGAAAAGAACAGGGAAAACAAACGCAAGACGGCCGGCCTCGGTGGTATTTTACAGGACGAGGACGAAGATGTCATAATGGGTTTGCGCGTGAAGGGCGTCCTGGAAAAGTATGACGCAGAAATCGACGGCCCCAAGAAACAAGAATTCGTTCTGGGAGCGGATGGTTCTTATTCTTCGGAGCACGAGCTAGCGCTGCGTCGACTTCAACAAGAACTTCAGTCCACCGCAGTAAGTATATCCCAGTTTTGTCATGCTACATAAGCAGCTTTCTAAGCCCCTCGGGCACCTACAATGATCGACTTTGAGATCTTTGTTTGCTGATACGAGTTGGGCTAGTCCTACCAGTCACGTCACAAGATAAGGAGATAACTGTACGTTTGATGCGACCAAACTTAAATAAACGTGCCGTCAAATGCCGTGGTATCATGGCTGCTCCGTGGGCATTATAGGCCAAAAGCTAGCTGCCCTTCCACATTCAAGGCAAAACGGACAAAATAAGTGTCGATTGAAAGAGGATTCCAATTTGGTACCCGCTGTCAACAGTTCGGCGTTAACGGCAGGAAATTCTAATTATTCTAAAGACGACATTTTGAAAATAGCACTAGGTAATTTTTTGAACGCGCTTCAACTGTCAACTTTGCTAGTTTATCGATTTCTAACGATGTTAGTCCATAGTGCGTCCTGCCTTCAGGCCTGCATATGATGCAGGGTGTTTAGCAGGCCCTTACAAAGCCGTAAACATTCTTAATCTGGAACGTTATTTCGTTCGTCGTGAACGATGAAGACGATCGCTGTACAGCGGACACAGTAGTGACTGAATTGAATTAAAGTAAGAGGGACATGTGTAGTGTCTACTACACTCCTTTTCTACCGACCATGCCAAATGATCGGAGGTATGTCTGGGCGCAGCGGTTGAGTGGGCTGGGGCCGCCTCACATGCGTTGGTCTCTACACCAGACTTCAGAGGGAGTTACGGATATGACATAGGTGAGAATCGTTATAAAAACTACAGTATGAAAATGCCATTCCAACTTGACTCCCAGTTCAACGTAGAACTAAGTTTTCCCATCACCTGGAAACCCTAAAATCCACAACTTTTAGTTAATCACCATACTCCAAAGCACGTTTAGTTTTTATTAAGAGGAAGGTAGGCAGTGCATTGGCGTCCTGCAGGGTCCACTATTTTGCCATCCGTCGGGCCGGTGACAGATCTGAGTCAAACTGACTGGCTTTGATGAGATCGGCGGCAGTAGATGGCTTGGCACGGCATTCTGAAAATAAAAATACAGTACATGTGCTATCTCATGAAGTGCCAGCCGAGATTCAGAGGTGTGCTGTCGATTCGAAAATATTGCTTAGGTAGGATTGTAATACTAATTATCGTTGTGCATGATCGCGAAATAGTTCGGTCACCCCGGGGTGCTGGCTTTTGAATGAGCTTCATTTCGGTCACCTGCAAAAACTAAACTCTTTAAAAGGGACTGTTAAGTGGTGCGAATTTGTCCATAGATCTTCGATGCCCCTATAAATTCAACTATACTTTATAGAAAACGTGCACAGAAATATTCTTTCTTGTACTCATTTGGTAACAATTCACGTCTTAGCATTTTTTGCCTGATGAGGAAGTATCTTTCGGTTTTTGAAAACCCAATATTTTCTTGCCCCACTTGCCCCATTTGCGTCCAGGGTCCCCAAACAACATGCTAGATACGTTTCGTCGAAGAAATATCACACATTTATCTATGCGTTTAGAAAGACGCATGTAGCACTCATGAAATTGAGCAATGGATGCGGACCGGGCCGCATACCTTTCAAGTATCATTAACAATCGTGCGGATGTGATGCTATATGAATGGACATTTCACAGCCTAAAACCTCATAATTAGAAACTTTTAAGAGTGCAAAATCTAAAGACATACTTTGCCACCAAATGAGGGAATATTTTTGTGCACGTTGTCTATAAAATAGGATTGAAAGTCAATGGGGAAATTTTATTCCACTCAAGTTTATTTTTTTCTAGAGTGCAGTTCTTGCAGACAGCTGAAAAAGCTCATTAAAAAGCCGGCATCCTGGTAGGACTGAACTATCTTACGATTATGTCCAATGGTAATTAGTATCACAGTCCTACTTATACAGTCTCTTCGAATCGAAAACATATTTCAGAATTCCGGCTAACACTTCATGAGATAACACACCTACTATAGGTGAACATGCCTAGGAGACTTAGGCTATTAAAATGTTTCTGGAGGTACGCTGTTGTCTCCTAAAAGGTGCTAATTACATTAAAGCCCCAAGATGCGGACTGTTTTTTTCAAGTTAACCAGCCATGCTTCGATACGCGGTACGCTGTGAGTTTGTGGCATGTAAACCCGATCTGTCAATTCGGCCTTGTACAGGCGCTTTATAAAATATTATGTATACCGATAATTCGGCGTCTTTTTTAGGGACGGAGCGCATTGAGCCAAAAAATCTCTCGGACCACAACCTACTGAACTTATTCAGACTTTACTTGCTTTTATCACACATGCCTCAGTCTAGGACGGAGGCCGGAGCTGCATGCTGCCCCTGGTCCACTTCGATGACAATTTTGCCCTACTGATGACCTAGTCAAACAGAGTTGCTTATTTCGTTTGCTCCGAAGTCTTCCTGCCACAAACTTTCCGCAACTTAGAAAAGTTCCCTATTTAACACAAATAATTTGGACTCGTTGACAAAAGTTGCATTCAGGTCCGGATCTCAATTCCAAACAATACTTTTTTCGACAGCTCATGTTTGATTGTCAAGTACCGCTGATATCAGACACCTGCCCTCTGATCTGATTCACTTATTTTCCTATCCTTTTGCTTCCACTTGTTATGTGCAGCATTCAGCCAATGACTATGAGGTACGTGTTGCCAGCGAATACTTCTCCGCTGCCGAGATGGAACAATTTCGAAAGCGAAAGCGCAAGACCAAAGTGCAACGCCGCAAGCTCACGGCTGACGACCTCATAAGTGCCAGTTTCAATGAGCCCCTAGTCAATGGGACCGGTGGCAATGGGCGTTCGCGAGACCATGGAAGCCGTCGTCGTGGTGCCCTCACTGCGGAAGAGGAGCCGGAGGAGGGCGAAGTTCCCGACTCAGAGGCGAAACGCGTTGACCGTACCGGAAAGACAGAGGAACAGGACAAAAAACCGTCAACGACAGCCTTGACTACCGAAACAGGCCTCGATCCCGCCATCGCGGCTATATTGGAGGCGCGCACAGTTTCCGATGAAGTTGGAGATAGAGGTAAAGTGTTTTCAAGTCCCGGGAGGGAGGCGGGGAGGGTTCGGCCCTGAATTCTGGCTTTACATAATTACCTTTTCTTCGCAGATGCATTCAGCCACGACTGGGATGATGAAATAGTTGAGCCCGATGACTTGCAATTGGACTTAGAGCGGACCCTGGAACGCGTTCGCCGTTCTAACCTGACAAAGCCTGTGAGACCTGAAGAGGTGAATTAGAAGATAAAATTACCATACGCTTTCTACTGTTTTTTTTTAAGTAGAAATTTTCACCTTCACATTCCCCCTTTATAGGCTGTTAAGAATGCTATCGATAGCACACAGAAGCTGACAAAGACCGAGCAAACTTCAGGCGGCCTTGTCTTCGACTCAACTGAGGAGTTCTTCAAACAGGTCACAGCTGGTTTACAAAATGCAAACCAAGCAAAGTTTAATCAAGCCAATGTCCCCAATCAAAAGCCCGAGGCAAACGATGATGATATAAAGCCTAAAGTGAGGACTGGACTTCAAGGTTCAGCTGGTGTGGAGTCCTCCAAAAAATCACAAAGTAAGTTAATATCATAATTTTATCGAAACTTGATTTGCCTTTTGCAGCTCCATTGCTACATTTTCTCATCAACCACATCCCTAGTTTAACTTCAGTAAGATTCACCGTCGTACAGAAAGCATATAAAAATATTGCTTTTAAGTCTGTACTCCTGTTTTGCAAACCTCTTCAACTGAAGAGGTCCTGAACATAGTCAGCAGTGTTAGTTGGCATTATTCCTAAGAGTTTACATTGAAACAGGCTGGCTTTTATGCTGTACAGTCGACCCTCAGTATTTGTGAGGGTTAGGGACCACAGGTGCCCGCGAATAGCTGAAATCCGCGAACAGTTGTAACCCCTCTGAAAACGCTTATAATTGCCATTCATAACAGTTCGAAGACCACATGTACAGTGCGTGAGCGACCCCATGAAGTGTTGGCCGAAATTCTGAAATGCGTTTTTGACTAGGAAGGATTAACAAGGTGGCGTTGTAATATTAATCATCGTGTAGCATAATCCCATAGTGCATCAGACTCGCCAGGATGTCGGCTTTTGAATGCGCTTCTTTTTGACGTCCCACAGAAACCGTACTGGGTAAAAAATGACTACTTAAGTAGCATGCATTTTTCACACTTATTTTCGATGGTCTTATAAACTCAAACATTTTTTTGTGTAAAACATGCACAAAATATGCTTTCTTTTACGTGTTTGATAGGAAATCACATTGTCTTCCTAATTTATATCCGAAAAAGTGTATATTTAGGTTTTGAAAAAGTTTCTCAATTCCCGAATAATTTTGAACCTGATCGGCCTTTGCATTAGCGGTTAGCGATTTTAGTCTACGAGCTGCATACGTTCCGCGTAAGGAAAATCACATATTTTTCTATGCATTTACAAAGATGCCATTTAGATTTTATATAATTTTGCAATGGATGCGGACTATATTGTACAATTCATGAGGAGCAGCGGTAAACGGACAGGTACGATGCTGTATGAATAGACATTGAACGATCTTTAAAATATCATAATGAAAAACTTTTTTGGGACTTAATTATAATTCATATTGACCCAACTGTGAAAAACTCGGCGCCTCGGTGGGATTCGAACCCACGCAGTAAGGGGGCAGGCTTTAGTACAGCCAGCGCTCTAACCACCTGAGCTACGAGGCCCCGCCGGACGACGCGAGTTCTATCACACTTGGGTCAAGTTACCCGCCCAACCTACTGCAACGTCTGGACCGTCTGAATAATTCAATATGAATTATTCAAAATCTGCCAAAATATCAATGAATTACGTGAGCCTAGTAGTCATCTGGTGGATTCTAGGTGAATCACTTAGGAAATCCTGCTTGGGCAGTCAACTTACTGTATCAGATTTGGTGGATTCCAGACGTTGCAGTAGGTTGGGCGGGTAACTTGACCCAAGTGTGATAAAACTCGCGTCGTCCGGCGGGGCCTCGTAGCTCAGGTGGTTAGAGCGCTGGCTGTACTAAAGCCTGTCCCCTTACTGCGTGGGTTCGAATCCCACCGAGGCGCCGAGTTTTTCACAGTTGGGTCAATATGAATTATTCAAAATCTGCCAAAATATCAATGAACTTAATTATACTCCGTTTTCGAGTGTAAAATATAAAGCTTACATGATTATCTATCAACCGAATGAAAGAAACCATATTTTTGTCCATGTTTTCTATAAAATATATTTAAATTTACAAGATCATCGAAAATCAATGTGAAAAATGCATGCCACTTAAGTAGGCATTTTTTACTAAGTACGGTTTCTGTGGCAGGTCGAAAAGGAGCGCATTCAAAAGCCGACATCCAGGCGAGTCCGATGCACTATGGGATTATGCTACACGATGATTAATATTACAACACCACCATGTTAATCATTCCTTGTCAAAAAGGCGTTTCAGAATTTCGGCCAACATTTCATGAGATCGGTCACGCAATGTATCTTAACTCATCATCCTAAAACTTTTATATCAATTCAAAGTTAGGAGGGCGCTCATCGACCTCGCCAAGGAACTCACTCGTCAGTAATACTATTCTGCCGATATCACGCGCCGCTGTGCGGCTGCTGGCGGGCCTTGAGAGAGAGAGAGTCCTAAGGCATACCGGCTTCGTGCTGTCAGGCGGCGTTTCCCTAGTTGGGGTTTAGTGTGGGCAAGCCACTGGAGTTACATTCAGCGATTCGTTGGTTAACTGATGACGATAGAAACGAGCTTCCGAGTCTTCCACACCTTTACCGTTTAGGTAACATTAAAAACTGAAAACAACCAGAGCTAAACAGCCTGTCCATGCGTGCCATACACGGCCTGGTCCCGAACTCCACAACCACCAGACCTCATTCGGGTTGGTCGCCTCCGATATCATGCAGGTGGGGGTTCCATAGGGGCTGCTGCGGACAGGACCAGCTTATTCCTCAGTTGATGGCATCCTAAGCCACAACTTTTAGCATGTCACGCCACTTTAGAACGCACCTGGTTGTTACTAGTAGGGACTTAAGTGAAGACACTTTCTTTCGGCAACTAGCGTGTCGTAGTGTGAGTTTATCCTAGATTGTGTCCCCACATATTAATATTACCACTTTATTGAAATAAACTTTTTTTCTATTGAGGATAATGTTTGCGGTTGTGGTCGGCGTTTAACGTGGTTTGGTTTGCATGAGGAAATAAGCTTGGCGCCACACGTCTAGGTGCTCGCCTTACTTGATCATGGTCATCTTCGTAAGGGCAATTGTGATGAGGATGATTTGTGCTGAAGTTAAATTATAGTGAAAAAGACTTAATTGTGATCTTATATGTCATGAAGCTTCCGTTTGCGCGTGCCACGTTCCGGCTATTTTCGTCTTCAGACAGTTGCCGGTTCGTGACCGTCGCGTTTACCACAACTTGGAGCCACAGCTGAGGAGTGGATCTTTGGTGGACTTCTAGTAAGTTGGCCACTTCGCGCAACTAGGCCATTGGTACGACTGTCAAACCAACCTGATTGCACTCCCGACATAGCCCCACTCAACCCGACAGGTTAAAAATCGTATCCTGTCCCCGAGTGTAGGCTCATGCCAAGCGGATCTTTCGGTCTGAAAAACGTTGAGATTAGCTCGTACGAAAGTCGGTCTCTATCCCGCAGTGCTCAGGATTAAATCAACCAAGTTTTGTGCTGATCACCACCTCTGACAGACTGCTTTCTATACGTGCCTCAGTCTTTGCTGTTTGTTTCAGGAAGCTCTACTAAGAGCTCCAGTCGTGATCTCACCGTCACAAGCGACAGCGGTAAGTCGCGGCCGACCAGATCAGAAGGGTCTTCTTCCTCACAATTGAAGGAGGAATCTGACCCCGAATCCACAGTTCGCGGTGTCCTAGATGACGAGCCGGAGCTCAACCAGGGTGTCTATTCAGCTCTGCTTCTGGCCCAAAAGAAGGGCTACGTAGAGACTCAGAATGAGGTCACGGTAGGTGCCCCGGCCTGTTTTACTGGTTTTCAACTGTCCGAGTTTGCCCAATCATACCATGACTCAGACTGACTCACCATCTTCTGTCGCTGTCTCATTATCCACATCTCTACCAGTCGAGGTAGTTGTCTATGCCTTTTGGTATAGCCACTCGGTCTATACGTTCTCTGAAACACATTTTACTGGTCAACGCGGATGCATCACATGTCAGCAGCCTCTCCTTAGGGCGAAAAACCGCAGCTAACTTATTTTTACTAGGTCTGCGCCTTTGTTTCGCCTCCTCCTCCTCCTCCTCCTCCTCCTCCTCCTCCTCCTACTTCTCATTCTCCTCATCCTCCCCCTCCTTCGTCCTCACCATCATCCTTCCGCTTTTCATTGCGAATGCAATCCTCAGAACTACAGCCACCACCACTTATTTAACAGGCAACACTGACCTTTAGAATGGCCATTTAGTGACCTGATACACAAGTCAGGTGAGTCCACTGCAAAGTTTTCTGCTATGGCACGAGATAACTTATGTTGAAGTCAGCATGGAGGACAGTTTCCAGGGCCCTGGAGACTTTAATTAAGAGCTATACACGTCTCACTGCCTTGATTTCATGTTTTGGATTTTGACTTCGTAGTTTTACCGGCAAAGACGGGAGCTCCACCATAATCGAGCCTACCTATGAATCTAGACGTTGACTACCCGACTCATTAATCAGTGCAGATAGTGGAACGGCCGTTAGTTGGGGTTAACTGCGAAGTAAGCCGGTCCAAGGGCCTGTTTACTTTTTAGGCAGCTTCCCCTGTGATCGCGCTGGGTAACCCGTAGCTTGATCAACAGGCAGGTGCCGTCTTTGCGGCCTCGGGTAGGCTGTTGTGATCAGGCGGTGTGAGTGTGCCCCTGTCTGTGCGCTACCATCGTCGGGTCAGATCTCAAGTTGTAGGGTGAAGACGGAAGGCACCAGAATGAGGGGTTTATTGTGCACAGAACCCGGAGTTGTCCTCTCAGGCGGCAGTGGCGACTGGCGAAGCCAGGGCTGGTGTTGACTGCGTCCAGTCAACCCTGAGAGTCACCGAGACAGTGGTGGCAGCCGCTTTTGTAGGCTCTTGGGCCAAGCTCAAGCGGTGCCCAGTCGGTGTGTGTTGCATCTACCGATGGGTGGTGTCCCAG
>CACRXP010000685.1:49713-65502 GCA_902702965.1 Spirometra erinaceieuropaei | reverse complement strand
CAATCCTCAGAACTACAGCCACCACCACTTCTACCACAGGCAGCACTGACCTTTAGAATGGCCATTTAGTGACCTGATACACAAGTCAGATGAGTTCACGGCAAAGTTTTCTTTTATGGCACGAGATAACGTATGTTGAAGTCAGCCATGGAGGACAGTCTCCAGGGCCCTGGTGGCTTTAATTAAAAGCTGTACACGTCTCAATGCCTTGATTCCATGTTTTGGATTTTGACTTCGTAGTTTTACTGGCAAAGGCAGGAGCTCCACCATAATCGAGCCTACCTGTTAAGCTAGACGTTGACTACCCGGCTGATTAATCAGTGCAGATAGTGGAACGGTCGTTAGTTGGGGTTAACTGCGAAGTATGCTGGTCCAAGGGCCTGTTTACTTTTTAGGCAGCTTCCCCTGTGATCGCGCTGGGTAACCCGTAGCTTGATCAACAGGCAGGTGCCGTCTTTGAGGCCTCGGGTAGGCTGTTGTGACCAGGCGGTGTGAGTGTGTCCCTGTCTGTGCGCTACCATCGTCGGGCCAGATCCCAAGTTGTAGGGAGAAGACGGAAGGCACCAGAATGAGGGGTTTATTGTGCACAGAACCCGGAGTTGTCCTCTCAGGCGGCAGTGGCGACTGGCGAGGCCAGGGCTAGTGTTGACTGCGTGCAGTCATGCCTGAGAGTCCTTGAGACAGTGGTGGCAGCCGCTTTTGTAGGCTCGTGGGCCAAGCTCAAGTGGTCGCCAATCGGTGTGTGTTGCATTTACCGAGGTGTGGTGTCCCAGTGGCTTAGGTTGCGGTTGCAGGGGGAGGGGAGGTGCGTTCAAGTGGCCGCATGGGCAGCTGCGGCTGTGCAGACGCAGGTATGTCCGAGCTGTTGGTCGTGTGACTTCAGGTCAGCGCGTCTGGAACGGCCCACTGCGAAAGGTTGGATGACCTTGAGGCAGCGAGGTCTTGAACAATGATGCCAGACCGGTCATGATGGCTGGCCGACCCAACTGCAACTTTTCGGCACGAGCTCTGATCTGCTGTTTTTTTCAACCCCTAAAAGCACACTGTGAACAAGCTGGTGAATCTGATGGCAAAGCACTACGTCCAGGAGGACGTGCGCTACGACGACATTGATGCCAAATTCTCCAAACGCGAGCGCTACAGTGGCCCGCTGTCGGAGTTCCGCGAGAAGTCCTCCTATAAGCCGGATGTTCAGCTGCACTACGTGGATGACATGGGCCGCGCGCTGGCTCCTAAGGAGGCCTTCCGACAGCTGAGCCACAAGTTCCACGGCAAGGGATCGGGCAAGAAGAAGATTGAGAAACGCACCAAGAAGATCATGGAGGAGGCGGTATGTGCGATTGCGCCCGCTTGGTGTTATTTAATCCTCTTTGTTTTCCAGCCCTTTGCCGTGTCAGTGGGCTCCACGAACGAGACCGGGTTTGTAGACGCCATCGCCGTTGATGTACACGCAACTGAAGTGCACATATAGTAATCAGAACGAGCAAGTCAGCTAATTGGCTACTGGCGTTTCACTTTCGAACCTTGCTGATCAAGTTAACTGGAAAGTTCCTTTAAGCTGCCATTCGTAAGCTTACGTAGTGAACGCCCACTTATATACACGGACAGGTTAATTACTCAGATGTACCTGTCCACCTGCGTAGTCTAACTCCTGATGCCGTTGCTTCGAACTGCCGTCATGATTTGAGACTATTTCATAGTGGACGTGTTGACAACAGAGCGTTTTCGGTAATTTATGGCCAGTCAACTCCTCTGAGGACATTATTCGTGTATGAGAAACTAATGCCAACATATGGAAGGAATTACTGCTGTAAAGATTGTTGCTATTGATTTTTCCGGTTATGAATATGGAGCTCAAGGACCTTATGACCTCTAAGTCAAGTGACTCACGCGACATTGCCAATCGAAATCTATACTAAACATATACCGTCTACTGAAACCGACTTAGTAGGCTTTTTATCGTTTTGTGGCTTTAGCTTCTCCGGAATGCCCAAAGCTCCGATACTCCTCTCGGCACCACGGAGAAGCTGAACAAGAAACTGAAAAGCCAGGGAATGCCCTACGTTGTTTTGAGCGGCAAGAACGCGGCCTCGTAAGTCTCACTTTCTATTGAATTTATGGACGTGTCTCTTTCTCTTTCTCCCATGTTGTGTGTCTTTTCTCAAATGGGATCATCTTGCCTGAGTCATCATCATAGCCATCCTCTGCTTATAGAGCTCGCGGTGTTTTGTCGGAAATTTGTAACACGCGTACCCTATAACCCGGCTATGTCTGATTTAATTAAATTAATTATTAAGTTTGCAGGTATCTCCTGGGTTGTAGAAATCTCGCACTTTTGCTGAAGCCTTGCAGTCTATCACATCAGTTGTCAGTGTGGCCAGTTTTGAGGCACCTTAACTGACGTACGCTCTCTAGTCCCCATAAAGTACTGTCGAAGTTCTCACCGGCATAGGAGACATAACTTCTAGAGGGCTATCACGGAAGCCCTCTCATCAGTCTGAACACCGGCTTCGATCGATACGGTCATTTCCCCATCCACGACTTGCATGCATTCTAGTGAACCTATTACAAGGCGTTTCTAGATGCTCGGCGCTTGTCTACTAAACTCTTTGCTAGAGGTGGACGATGCTAGGTATTGCGCCCTCACTGCTAGATGCGCGTTCCGTGTTCCATGCTCTTGTAAGTAGGCGAGTTCGCACACATGAAGTCGTCAATTCCCCTGCATGCATATCACAAACTATATTCCTTGTGTTGTTGACGGTCATATGAATAACGAGTGGAAAGAATGCAGCAGAATTGAATTCGGACAGAAAATGAATGCAGAAACAACAAGGTCATGGTTTTGCGTTAGGCCGGATAATCGATAAAATTAGTAACTCAAGCAGTATAGGAAGAATAGTGGGAAAAGGCGTTGATGAGCACAAAGAAAGGGGAATTGGAAAATCAGGCAGCTGGAGGCTATCATGGCAAGGTTAGGCTAACCACACGTTCTAACTGCTTCCAAAGATCTGGTTTTATCCGCCGTATATAAACCGTCTCCAGGTAACGCAATGTCCGAGTTGGTCATGCTCGAAAAAGTACTCGGAGGGAAGTTTTAGGGTCAACGGAGTGACCATTATCAAGCAGGTGTTTTGTACTGGAGGAACGCGAGATTTTCTTTTCTTGCTTTGGAATAGACTCTATACCAAGTTCCGTTTCCACATGTACTTGCATCCGCAAGTGCATGTGAATTCATAAACACAATTTTAAGTAGCGTGCATTGGCAAGGCATCTTTCGTCCGTCCAATTAGAAGAGGCTTGGTAGGACTGCATAATACGAGTTCGGCTGCATTGTATTCCCTTTCACTGGTGGAACGCAGCCGTCGTTTGGTAGTATTTAAAATATTATCACCCTTAAAGTAAAAAGATATCAAAATGGGCTTTTTCGGGACTGAATATTCTGTCAATTTTGGTCGTGGAGAGTTGCTGTACTTGTGGATTAAACGTGCAGGATATCCAGGCTTAAGCAGAGTTTCTTTGAGCCGTATAAGTTCTGCATTCAGTGCGTCATTGGAGCAAATGTTCCTAGCCCTTTGGAAAAGACTGTATACCAAGTTCCGTCCCCGTTGTATGGGTACAAAACGCAAAAAATTCAAGTAATGTCCCTTCCGAGTATATTTGTGGAAAACGGAATGTCTTATGGAACCATCTTTCTCTCTAAACATAACAACATCCAGGAAGCATAGTTAAAATGTTTGCTTAGACCCGCTATGGAAGAATGGGAACCAGCATAAACGGACGGGACTTTCTGTATCCATTCTGTCAGCCACGTGCGAGGACGGTGGATGTTTTCCTGAATCACCTAGAATAGGGCCTGTTTGACCTGAAAGTACTTAGTACTTGGCTGCATTTCATTCACTTGTCCCGTAGTCATGGTTGCTTTGTCTTCCCTTTTAGGAAAAGTCTCATGAAATGAGCCATCTGTTGGTGGGTCTGCAGATCCAGCTTGGATGCTGGGCGATGCTCTTGTACAGATATACTTCCTTACTTAAATAAAGCCTGTTTGTTGCACACACGTTAATGTTCTCTCTGCTGGTAATTCGTACTGTTTCACCACCCGGTGTCGTGGCTTACCTCTACTGCAATTGCTAAAGTATTCTGTTTCTGACACGTGGGGTCAGTTCAGTTTAATTTATTTAAGGGGAATATAGGTGTGCACCTGTTATGACCCGGTCTGGTACTTAAAAGCACGTGGAAGCGTATGCGTACCCGACTTTTGTCACCAATACCAACGCTTCAGAGAAGGAGGACGCGACCGGCCACGAAAATATGTATTAGGAAATTGCAAGTTAAAATTAGCTGGAAGTAACGCATATTTATAACGCCCTTCTGTGGTTCGCCGGCATTCTGCCCAATGCCCTTCGGGACGAACATTCCAGACGAGCTGGTCGATAATTCGAATACACAGATCGATCAGGCCTGAGGGAAAGGCCAACGGAGAGGCGCCACGATTAAGATGACAGCACGTGACCTCCAGTGATAGGCTGACTCTTGTTTTTGGGAGTATAGGCACTCCCATCAACACCTTAGAACACCCTATTTTTTACATACGGCGGAAGTATGCCGAAAATGTGGAAAAGTGGTAACATCAAATATCTACAAAGCAAATATCAAAAATTGTACAGATAAATGGAGCATATCGTTTGTTAGCGGCATTGAAAGACTTGTGTACACACGTAGGTGCGTAGTATGACAGTTCGACCGTCGTTTCCGACGATGTCCACCATGTGCTCCATGGCAAGGTGAAGCAGGCATGGTGATTTGCGCCGCATCTAATGCACTCTCTCCTCCCCACCTGGACCCGGTGTCAAGACAGAGTCAAGAAGACCGGAAGGGGGGCGCGCGCAGGTGGATGGCGCGGCCGAATCCGCACCTTGGCACTCCACTCCGCACGCTCTGGTCCACACAGCAAAATGACCAGGATTTTAAACAATAACTAAAATGGGTGTGGGGGAGGTGACAGGGAGCCTAGTGATCGCGACTTCTGCCGGCAACCAGGTTCGCCACCGCACCCCCAAAATGTTGGCATTTGTTATGGTGTGCGTGCCGATAACGCCTGCCAGAATCCGATATGGCCCTCGCGTTGGTCCAGCGCATCTACCACGAGGCCAGTTTGGGGTGCACACAGTGCACAATATAATAGTCACTTGAAGGATGGTGGATGTCGGATGTGCTTTGATGTGCGTAATTTGTATAAACAAACGTTACTTAAATGTTCGCAGTAGTATCAAGTCTAGGAATTTATTTGCACGGCATCAAGACTACAGCGGTCAAATGGCATTGTGGTACGTACTGAACCAGTTCGTAGGGTTGTTTCTCATCCTGTCCACTGTAGATGCACGCAGATCGGACCTTTTGCGCATCTACGCTTTTGCATGTCCGAAAGGTGCGTCTTTTACTAATTGTTGCTTAAAATAAAAGATTGCATCCTCTCCAGTCAATGCTTCATTGTATTTAGTCCCTCTGCTGCTGTTGCCTGTGAGATCTTGTTGGTCTCCGCTTTTTCCCCCCAAAATGGACCGCGCGGTAGATGTGTTAGACCAGCACGCGGGATAGAAAGACGTTACTTGGACTGCGCATCCCTAACAAATGTCGAAACTCGGGGTGTGGTAGGACACCCAGGTGCTGTCTCACGCCGTGCCTACTGGCATCCGAGAGGAAGAGAGGAATTCGTGTCAGAAATGGCAATATAGAATGCTGATGTACTGATGTACGATAAGAAATATTTCAGAAGCCACGGTGCATGGGGCGGGAGGAACTCTCAACGATTAGTTTAGAGTGAAGGGAATGGACAACACCCTCTAGAACTTGATCACTGAAATGCTTGATTCGAGCCGCCCCTGTCTTTCTTGTGTAAAATTCTGGTCATTTGTGCGTCCTGAACTGGGGTATGTAGTAGCACGCCTAGGTGCGGGTTCCCGCCGTATCAGCCTCATGCGTTCTCTGTCACCCCCGGTCTTTTTAACTCTGTCATGACACCGGGCCCCGGTGGGGGTAGAAGGAGTAAGTCCAGTAGGTGCAGCGTAGGCAGGTCTACTATTACTATAAACGAAATCGTACACAAGTCACCGTCCCTGCTCCCACTCTATTGTGCAGAACACGGTGGACATCGCCTGACGAACTAAATCGCGCGGGCATGTGTGTGTACTTTTCGGGCGTATGCTGCTTCGTTCCCAACTGTGAAGTTAGCTCAGGGGGTGTCTTATCTGCCGATTAGTGTGACAGTTTAGCGTCCAAGTCCATTAGCACAGCCTAATCACCGAAATCTCACAGTCCGGGGCAGGGGCATCGTTAGTGGACTCTTAGTCCGTGTAGAAGCCTGGCTGGAATAAGATCTAGCTCTAGGATTGCGAACGCACGTCAGTAAGTGGGGGAGGGGGGATGAGGGCGGTGGTGCGTTGAGTTGTCAGATTCGTAGAAACTCAACAGTGCTTGGCCGATCTGATGGAATAGTGGCCGAAATACTAAAGTGCGCTTTCGATTAGGAAGGACTACGTAGGTAAGGGTTGTAATGTTGCTTATCAAACGAAATAATCCCATGGCATTTCGGACTTGGCCGGATGTCGGCTTCTGAATGCACTTTTTTGACCTATAGACGCCACACTCGGTCAAAAGGACTACTTATGTAACATGTATTTTTCACATTGATTTTAGATGATCTTATAAATTCAAATATTTTTATGGAAAACATGCACAAAAATGTGCTTCTTGAGTAGAAAATAACATTGTGTTTGCATTTACACCCGAAGAAAGCCTATATTTAGTTTTTTTTAAAAAGTTTCTAATTATGAGATTTTTAAGAACGTGCGATGTCCATACATACAGCATTGCGCATGGCCGTTTACCAATGCTTCTCATGAAATGTATGACATAGTCCGCGTTCATTGCAAAATATTATTTTGTTTCAGTTCAGTTCAGTTTATTGAGGGAAATGTAGGTCTTCACCTTCGAACTCCCTATTTGTTTACAAGCAACTCCAAAATCTCAAAAACGCGAAAAGGTATCATAAAGGAACAAATAATCGGAAAAGCGTCAGGTCTGTACAGACAAACAAACTGTCTCGAATTTTAGTGGTACGAGCAGTTGTAGAGCGGTCGTTTCGAGTGCAACGAAATAAATAATATATCCGGTGACAAAATTTGCATATGTGCATGTCAGTAAGCGTAGGCGATGGGTTAGGACAATAAGAAATTCAATTTAAAATGTTACTGAAATATAGCAAGTAGTATTATAATAATGGAATTTGCGAGGTTACAGAGATCGGGATGGTAATTTAGTGGACACTGCTACACAAATCCAACTTCCTCTTAAAGACCTCGACGGAAGCAGACATAACGACATCCACAGGCAGGGCATTCCAGGCTTCTAGCACTCTGTTGGAGAAGAAGAACTTTCGTGTGTCCAGTCTGGCCCCCGTCACACGTAGTTTGAATGGATGGCCTCGTAGATTTGTGGTGGTTGCTAACTCGAAGAAGTCTCCCGGTACGAGGCTGCAGTCCTGACCGCGTAGGATACGGAAGGCTTGTATCAGGTCACCCCGTAACTATATATGGTATCTTTTTAAAGGCATAAAGGAATATATGATTTTCCTCACGCGTAAAGCATACACCCTGTAGACTGGGATCGCTAAATGCTAATGCAACGACGGATCTGGCCCAAAGTTATTGGGGAATTGGGAAACCTTTCAGAACCTAAATATACTCTTTCTTCGGGTAAAAAAGGCAAAGACAATGTTATTTTCTACCAAATGAGTAAAAGAAAGCCCATTTTGTGCATTCAAAAGCGAGTCCGAAGTGCTATGGGATTATGTCGTCTGATAAGCAACATTACAACCCTTACCTAAGTAATCTTTCCTAATCGAAAACGCGCTTTAGTATTTCGGCCAACATTTCATCAGATCGGTCACGCACTGTAGCAGCCTTTCGGGTGCACATGCTCCACACACACGCACGCACCTAAAAGCCCTGACCACGTGATCCCTGGTGTGACTGAAGCTGATGTGCACCGTGCGTATTTTTCGCATCCATCACCTCGAAGAAAGCTGCCTTGGTAAGAAAAAAAGTGTTTTGAGGTCTGAATCACGAATGCTTACACCTGGCTTTTTCCAGCATCTGCTGCGTTTCGTACTGACTTGGTCCTGAGACGGGCTTGCCACTTATGTACAGTAGGCGGGCTAACTCATTAAATGTCAACCGAAATTCCGAAATGCGTTTCCGTTTCGAAAAGATTTATTAAGTAGGGTTGTAAAATTGATCACCATGCAGCGTAATCCTATGATAATTCAGTTACCCAAGGATGCCAGCATTCGAAGGAACTTCTTTCTGACCGCATGGTAAAACCATACTCTGCAAAAAATGACCACTTATGTTGCATGCATTTTTCCCATTGATTTTCAGTGTCCCTAAAATGCAATCATATTCCATGGAAAACATGCATAAAAATATTCATTCTTTTACTCAATCGATAGAAAATTACGTCTTCTTTTTCGGTTTTCAAAAACTTTTCCAATTCCTATATAATTTTGAACGCGACCCGCCATTAAACCTGCATCGAGTTTCCAAACTACAAGCCATATATATTCCGCGTACGGGAAACCGTACATTTCTCTAGGGTATTAAGAGGAGACCATATGGAGTTCATATAATCTAGCAGTGGGTTTGAGCTATATTGTTAACTTTACAATCCACGTTAGCAAATGCAGAGACACGAGGTTTTATTGACGGGTATTTCACGGTATTAAAAAATCGCATAATTAGAAACTTTTTAAAAACGGAATTATACTCCTTCTTCGAGAATAAAATCGGAAGACGTAATGTTTTATCAAATGAGTAACATAATGCATATTTTTATGCATGTTTCCCGCGAAATATGATTAAATTTAAAAGGGCATCGAAGATCAATGAGAAAAAGTCATGCCACCTAAGTAGTACTTTTTTACAGAGTATGGTTTTTGCGTGCAGCCGGAAAGAAGTTCGTTCAGAAGCCGGCATCCCGAGGTAACTGAATTACTCTAGAATTATGCTGCATGGTGATTTGTTTTACAACTCTACTCAAGTAATTTTTCGAATCGAAGACGCATTTCAGAATTTCGGTTGACGATTCATGAGTTAGCTCACCTACTGAAATCACCCATAAAGTAGCATTTTGACCCAAGTTGCTATGGCAACGGGGCCGGCCTGCCTGAACGATGGTTCTCAGCCCACTCCTGTCCGACAAAACGTCCGCGTTAGGACTTGTTTTCTTCTAATTTTTTGTCATGTCCCTAGATCGACTTATCCTCATCAAGTCAGCCCAGAGGTCAACCCCTGAGTCGCCGCAGGCCACCCGACTTGACGTGTCCGACAAGGAGCGAGAGAGAGAAAGTTCGCTTTATTTGGAAAGTATAAATTTGAACTTTTTGGCAAAAAGGGTTTCCATTCACTGTGGACAAAATATAAGTTAACAAATTACTTAAGAGTAAAAAAGTGTTACACTGAAAACATCGACTATTATGGGGACAATTCAAGCCATATCTTCTGTATTTCTATCCCTTTACACGTAAGATAGCGAGCCAGGAATGACAACGCTGAATGTTGATATGCCGAAAGGTCAGTCAACTGTCATATAAAGTTGCCTGTTTCCTAGTTGGTCTTGCAACGGTACCTGAAATACGATTGTCGAGTCGTGGAAACTTTTTGATCACCAGGCATCGCCGCAACTAACGCGCGCAGAGGCGGCACATATCGCGGCGAAACAATGGCCCGAGTCTCAACCACAGTTGGCGTAAACGACCCACGAGCCGGGTACACTGGGCATACAACCCACGCGTCATGTGATAAGAATTGTGTATATGGTTCTTTATCTCTGAGGTTGGGCAGTCAAAAGAGAAAGAGAATTATTCTTTATTTCGAAAGTATAAATTCAAAATTTTCTGCAAAAAGGGGTTCAATTAACTGTGGACATAATACAATTTAACAAACTGCTCAAGAGTCAAAAAGGTTTACATAGAAGGGAATAGCTATTACGGTGCCAATTCAAGTCTGCAATTCGGTATCTTCACACGTAAGAGAGCGTGTCAGGAATGGCAACACAGAGTGCTGATACGCCGATGAACGGCCAGTGATATGTCTAAAGCCATTGTGAAGGGGGCCGGAAGGCTTCGCAGCAATTAGTTCACAATAAAGGGGATGGGTAATGGCATCCAGAATTCGGCCAGCAAATTGCTTGACCGTTTTTAAATGTCGTTGTAGGAAAATATCGATGAAAAATAGATAAGTAACACTGGCAGCGGAAGGGAGCATTCGGAGGACTCGTTTTAAAATTAACAGATCTTTTTTGAGCAAAGCAAGAAAAGTGACAGTTTGTCGGACTCGACAAACTGGGTGCGGTAACTAAAGTAATCACCGAGTCAAGAGTAAACCCAGTCTTGAGAACCGCACGCTGATGTTTTGGTAAGGAGGGGATGGCGCGGGACGATTTTGAAGTCGGGGGTGGTGGAGGGTAGTCAAGAAGAGCAAATATGCACGCCCGACAATCCTTATATAGTTCTCTTAGGCAGAATGGACCACAAGAGCAACAGCATCGTCGGAGCGTAAACGTTCCCCTAATGCGTACGCCTTCCCCTCTTTTAAAATGATGTGTGGAGGCATTCTTACCTGTTACGTTCTGTGCTTGTAGTCGTTAAAAATATTAGTCCGTGCTAGAGACAAGACAAGTAGAGATATGACTGACCTCGAATTGCTGATGAGAAGCCATTCAATGGGTATGTCGATTTGGCGCCCGCATACAGAGCCCTGCGCAGCCACTCCCAGACTAATGACTCCTACAATTGTCCCTAGTTCTGATGCCGCTGTGATCTCTGACGACAAGAGTGGAGCTTGCCTTATCTTGAAAGCATATTTTTAAAATTTGTATCAAAAAGGGGGGTTCCATTCCTGGAAGGCATAAGTCACCAAAATACACAAGGGTCAAAAAGGTTTACACAGAAACGAGCGACTAAAATGGAGACAATTCAAGTCTTAATTTCTGTATTTCGGACTCTTCACACGTGAGATAGCGTACCGGGAACGGCAGTGCGGAATGCTGATATGCCAATATACGGCAAGAGATACGTTGAAAACCACGGCCCATGAGGCGTGGGGACTTCGCAGAGATTGCTTCACAGTGTACGGGATGGGCAACGTCATCCAGAATTCGACCAGCAAATTGCTTGACCGTTTTGAAATGTCCCTGTAGGATAATATCGACTAAAAAGAAATAAGAAACACTGGTAGTAGAAGAGAGCATTCGGAGGTCGCGTTCTAAAATTAACAGATCTGTGATTGAGCAGTTTGCCTTATAAATACGCAATGACCGTGCGCACTTGAATAAGAGGTCACGAAATTTTATGACGTCAATAAATTCTGCATGTTTCATCGCCTTTCCATTGTTCAGATCTGTTTTAAGCAAAACAGGCAAAATGACGGGAGAACAATTAAAAATGAGAGGAAGAATGCAACCATCTATGAATCGCCGGATTAAGGTTTGAGATGTGTGATGGGGACGTAAACGACGAATGTAATAAAGACGTTTCCGTACTTTACCGAAAAGGATTTCAGCATGGAGGGAAAAAGAAAGATTTGATGACAAAGTATCACCAGGGCAGTTGAAAGAGGATACCTTGTTGGGAAGGATGTCCAAGGATTCAGGACTAGGTGAGGGTCACAGTTGGAAAACACTGGACTGATTTCATATTCAGAGGTGCTTTGGCAGACTTCAAATAATTCATTTTGACCCCACCGAGGCACCGAATTTTCTGCAGTAGCGTCAATGTAAATTATTTGAAATCTGCCAAAATACCTCTGAATTGCGTGGGCCTGGTAGTCGTCTGGTGAATTCTAGATATATTACTTAGGAAATCGTGCTTGGACAGTCAGCTTACTGTATCAGATTCGGTGGATATCAGGCTTTTTAGTAGGTCGGGCGGATAAAACGTGACCCAAATGAGATTAAACTCGCGTCGTCCGGTGGGGCCTCGTAGCTCAGATGGTTAGAGCGTTGGCTGTACTAAAGCCTCACCTTGTTGTCGTGGGTCCGAATCCGACCGAAGCACCGAGTTTTTCACAGTTGGGTCAAAGTGAATGACTTCTAATACTTCAAAAGGAGACCATTTTCTAACGACCATGCTGAAATATGGTCAAGACCATTCTTTAAAAGCTAGAGATGTGATTTATTTTTGAGAGGGTGAACAGCAATCACATCATCCGCATACTTGAATAACAGACAGTCGTTTGTGCATCTTAGATCATCAAGGTGGAGAGAGAAGAGGTCAGAGGATAAACTGGAGCCTTGGATAATCCACAGTCAGTGGAAGGAACCGTAGATTACCACTTGCCGGATTGGAAGCAAAATAACCGCCAAGCCAAGAGACAACCCAACCTGGAGAGCCGCTCGCGGATGTTTTGATACGGAGGAGATGGCGCGGGACAGTGTTGAAGGCGGAGGAGCAGCCAAGAAATGCACATGCTTACTCTCGGCAACCCTTATGTAATTCTCTTACGACAGAGTGAACTACAAGAGCAATGACATCTAAGGTACTACGCTTGGCTTTATATGCAAATTGTAAAGGGTCAGGAAAACTGGAAGAGAATGGCTTTATAATCTCAAGGTCGACTTATTCAGTAAGCTTTAGTAGTTCGAAAGAGCAGAAAAATGGAAGGAAAGGTTTAGGATCAAAATTAGGGGATATTTTTGGGGATAGGAGTAATTCTTACTATGCACCGGGCGTCAGGAATCTCAGACTCCATGAAAGACATGTTAATAAGGTGCGTTAAAGTAGGGACGGCCTGAGAACAACAGTTTTTATGAAGAAAGGGTGAGGCACCATCCTATCCGGCAGCTGTTACTCCACGGACCGTTTGGAGGTGTTTTTTTTTACTGTTGCCAAAGACACGGGTGGGAAGGCGCGTGATTGTAGGGGAATGTTCTTTGAAGGAAGACGAGAGTCATTGTGACTAAAGACAAACTTTTTGTTTAAGAAGTCTTAATCAGCATCCACATGTGGCAGTGTGTTGCGATGGCCAGTGAGACGCTTAAGATTCTTCCAAATTTTAGCAGAGGAAGGGGGGAAAGGGAGGAGGAAGAAGAGTTAAAATGCTGACTAACAAACACGTCACTTGGTCTGAAAAGCTCTTTTTTATTAAGATGGTAACGTCCTTAAGGGTTTCATGCAAGCCTAGCTTGTAGAAGAGTTTCCTCTTGTGTCTTGCAGATCTTAGATAGGGAGAAGAAATTCTAGCCGGTATCACCATAACAGTATCGACAAGACAGAAACTATCGAAAATTTCACTTAAAAACGCTTTTAGATGGGAAGGACATGATTAAACAATCGATTGTCTAAGGAATGCGGGGATAGTATGAGGTATGCAAGTCTGAAGCAGGCAAATGTTTTCTGCGGACGTGTTGCGAACCTTAACCTTTCTCTCAGGTTTGGCTAACAGTGCACGTTTAGGGGTGGAATAGATTTTCAGAAGACCCAACAACGTAGAATGATCTGAACCTGACAACGGATGCCATGCGCGCTGTCACTACAGGCCTGTCCAGGTCTCACTTTAACGGGGACACTTTTTAACTCCTCGGACATCTTAATATGAGGCCCATTTGTGCTAGGAGTCTGCGCAACCTTCCGGTCCACCACCCTGAAGACCGGATCGAAACCCGCTAAAAAGTTTTACTGGCAGTAGGGGGGAAAATGAAACATTATGCAGGCCAATCAGTTGCCACGACAGCACACTCCGGGGAAGATCAGTTTGAGCCCGTTGCCCGGCCTTCTATACTTATGGATTGCTTTTAAACGATTACTAGGTCTTTCAAGAATTTCAACTTTTTCAAAAGAATCTCGTTATTCGGAATAAGGTTCTTTCTGGACCAGTTACATTTGAATCCAAGAAAATTTCTCAGTTCTCCCAAACGCAGTTTTGCAGGTACGCGTTTTTAGGCGTGTACAAATCTAAACCCCGGTCTACCTGCCGCAGGTTAACTCTGAAGTAAAGATAGTTAACTTGGCCCTATTGAGGTTTTTAGCTGTGTGTTCAGTGCGCTGAAATCATCAGGTCGAACCGCCACTTTCAGGAAGACAGAGTGCACGAGGAGGAATCGTCCCCTCAGGCGGCAGTGGCCGTTAGCGAAGTCAAGGCTAGTGTCGACTGCTTCCAGTCATGCCAGGCAATTCATGAGAGAGAGTGGTGGCAGCTGCTTTTGTAGGTTTGTAAGCCAATCGGAAACGGCGTCCAATTGGTGTGTGTGTTGCATTTGCCCGGAGGGGGTGGTGTTCAAGTGGCTTGTGCTGTGGGGGGGGGGAGGGGGTGCGTTCAGGTGGTAGCTGCGACTCTGTGGTCGCACGTGCGTCTGAATTAAAGCCAGTCGAGTGCTGCGGCTCAGTGCGTCTCGGATCGACCTCTGCGAAAGTGAATGACCTTGAGGCAACGGAGCATTGAACAAGGGCGCCAGACGTAGCCACGATGGCTGTCAGCAAAAGAGTCACTCGTCGGCACTGCAGGCAAGTTTGGAAGTGGTAAATGGTTAGGTTTGCACCCAGACTTTAGGCAACAAATGTCCATTCACAGGAAAATTTCTGCTGGCGCTCTGAGCCCCAACTCTCAAACTTGGCGCCACCAACAGCCCTGTTTAGAACTGGGATATCCATGGGCGTCCTGTCAGCCAGCCAAATATTGCATGCAGCAGTTTGTTTCGCCCGAACAGCTCGTGTTCGTACCTCGTCGAGGCAGTCAGGAACATGAGTTCGTTGTCTTTGCTATGGCGAATTGCGAACCGATTGACCGAATCGCTGTCTTCAGGGACGTCAATATCCCTGACCGAATGGACGACCGCAAGGCCAGAGAGCCACTCGAGCCACACGGATTTGCAAATTTTGCCGACCCTCTGTCTCTCTCGCCCCCCTGGGGGGTGTCAATAAAAAAGTCGGTAGGATGTAGCCCCACCTGAAGTAAACAAACCCCAGTCACCTCTACTACGGAACCGGTGATAATAGGGGTTCTTACAGGTGGGGCCGGGGAACGCACAGGCGACGAGTTCAAGTAGTTGCATGCAACAGAAAAGCTGTTGGAAATGAGTGGTTGAGAAATAGTTGCCTAACCCCTAAGCCTAACATCTAACAATAGCCCTAACCTCTGATCCTGATCCATAACCCTAACCCCTAACCCTGACCTTTAAGCCCAACCCCAACAGTATTGTGTCCATCAGGTGGTACTACCAAACCACATCTTACCAAAAAATCGTACCTCGAGGAAAGCAGCAGGCGGCCACAAACCTGGCCGGCGGTGCTAACGTCAATATTCGGGCGACAGTTAGAACCTTGGTAAATATAACTGACAGTTATACAGGGCGGGACTCCTATGGAGGCTTGGGAAGCGTGAGCCGCGCTCTCTCAGGCGTAAAGTGGCAGTCACTGCCACCAACCCTACCGTCTAGTCGCCGTCTGGATAAGTGACCTTGAAGACGGCGATGTCGTCCGTACTGCCAACACCATCTTTGAATCCTGAATGGCGCTTCGTTGCTGCCACGGTCTGATAGATATCTGTTCGTGGCTAAAACGTCAGACAATGAGACCATTAAATCTGAAGAAACTCTAGCTCCCTCTCTCAGTTTCTCATCAAAGTACACCGGGCGTGCAAGTGCCCCTCCTGTAGTTGACGGGCACGTGACAATTAGGAAAATCGATTAAAAATCGTGCAAAAACAGAGGCAGGGTGTGGGTATATGTGGGAGGGGGTGG
>CACRXP010000685.1:12312-49388 GCA_902702965.1 Spirometra erinaceieuropaei | reverse complement strand
GCGCGGAGAGTTGCATGCAGTCAGTCGACCTTTAATCGCAGTAAGCGCGAAGCCTGAACGAGGTTCTTCTGCGCGCACAAGATCGACTCTCGTAACCTGAGAGTGGCCACTTCTGTTGATGCTAACAGACGCTGGCCTAGCGGCTTAGGGTAGCTCGACAGGACCACATTAATCACACAAAAAGCTTCGTTGGGTCAACATGGCGCCCGGAATCGACAATATGTGCGAGAGTGGCGCTGTTCTTGCTCCTAGTTTTGCCTTTCCCCTGCCATGCGGGGAGGTGTTTACGTATTTTTTTGGATAGATGCCGACTCATACGACCAATAGAACCTGCTCCACAGGAGCAAGTGAAGGACTGAATGACTATTGCGGTGGTATGAGAAGTCAACGCATCTTTACGTTCTCCGCGTAAAATAGGGTTGGCAAAAAATAAGGTTTAAATACTTGCTACTGGGAAAGTTCGTAAGGCAGTGTGAACATGGTGTCTTCTTCGGAGTTCACTCACAGCGTCCACTTCAAAAGGAACTTTGAGGAACAGAGCCTTCTTTTTGACAGTCAGTGTAGTGGGTTTTTCCAGTCGCTCATCAATATACTTTGCAATAAACCTGTCAGGATGCTCATTTTTGCCAAGCAAGTACTGGATCTTTCTTAACTCCTCTTTGACGCTGTCAGTCTAACAGACTTTTCTAGCCCCTTGCATGCAGTCAGTCGACCTTTAACCACGGTAAGCGTGAAGCCTGAACGTGGTTCTTCTGTGCGCATACGATTGACTTTCGTAACCTGGTGGCGGCCGCATCTGCTGTCTCTAACAGGCGCTGGCCTGATGGATTAGGGTAGCTCGATGGGACCTTATAAATCACACGAAAAACTTCGTTGGGATCAACACTATGTCCGGAATCGACAACATGCGCGAGAATGACGTTGCGTATGCTCCTCGTTTCGCCTTTTCCCAGCCATGCCGGGAGGTGTTCCCCTATCCTCTTGGATAAGCGCCGACTCGTGCGACCAATATAACCCGCTCCACAGGAGCAAGTGTAGGCATAGATGCACATTGAAGTGGTCCGAGGTGGCGACCTATCCTTACATTTTCCGCGTAAAATAGGGTTAGTGAGGAATGATATTTGAACCCTGGATACTGGGAATTTTCGCGAGACAGCTTGATCAGGGAGCCTTCTTGGGAGTTCATTCGCAGCGTCCCCTTGGAAAGCGACTTTGAGGAACAAAGTTTTCGGCGGTCGGTGTGGCGGGTTCGATCGGTCGTTCAGTAATGATTTTTGCATAAACCTGTCAGGATACCCGTTTTGGCAAAGAAAGTCCTGGATTTTTCTGAGCTCCTCCTTGATGCTATCTATTGAGCAAATTTTCTAACTCTTTTTGCCAAACATCAGACTAGATTTTGTTTTTGTTGGAGGGGTGCGAAACTGCCGAGGTTCGTGCATCGTCCAGACCAGGATTTCTTCCGGTGGGCGCTTCTTCGGACACTCCCGTCAGGTCTCCTGCTTGGAAGAACATCTAAGAAGGGGGGGGGGAACCAGCCGTTTCCGTCTCCAACGTGAACTTGATCGACAGACAGGCCTGAGTTGCAACACTTAAGAGGGCAGCAACGTCGGAGGGAATTGCGAAGATGTCATGAATGTGGCGACCGTAATGTTTGAGCTTATTAATCTGATCGTTTAGTTGAAATTTCTCCAGCTTGTCCAGGAGGTCAGACCATAGCAACGTCTTCTGTTTATCGACAGAGTTGGTTGTCAAGTGGGAATTGCACATTTGGCGTGCATCTTAGTAAGAGTGCCTTGAGTGGGTTCGTTGAAATTCCTACTTCTTGCTGATTGGGCCAGCGTCTGTTGTCAACAGCAGAAGTGGAAGCTATCAGGTTACGAAAGCCTGTTTTATGCGCGCAGCAGAGTCTCGTTCAGGCTCTGCGCTTACCGCGGTCAAAGCTGGACTAACTGCAGGCAACTCTCTGCGTCCTTCGGTTCGCGCCACCCCATGACACTGATCCTTACTTTCCCCCCTCCCACTACCTGCCATATCTCCACACTCCGCCTCTGCTTTTAAACGTACCTTAATCGATTTCTTTTATCATTGCCATGTTTTGCTCGGCCCAGTTACCCCTATAAATGTACGGGATTGACGAGGATTTATCGAGAACAAGCGTATGCTGGCCAGCTAGTCTTCTGAATACTGCCATGGGTATTTCCGCGAATTTTCAATAATAAGTTACCATTACCATTTTGAAATGCAGTCGTAATCAACGTGGATGACTGCTTCTCTCCACGGTGTTGTTTAAATAAGCAGAAAATTTAACCTTGTCGGTGTGAACATCATTCAAACAAAAGCATAATGACAAATTGCCGTTGGTCGGTGACTCCAGATTACACAAAAGTGGTCATTTTAGTGTTCTTGTCTTTTTTATGGGCTGCTAGTCGCAATACGACCGCCCGAGTGAATAGTAGACGCTAAGGTCCAAGGCAAAACGGAACTGCTTATTTTTGTCTTGCAACCAGGATAGGCCGTCACACACCACTCATGCAACGAAATACCCCCCCCCCATCCCAATCGATTCGACGCGAGCCCGTCGATGTAGTGATGTCAGAGCTCCTGGATAAGCAACCGACCCACGGTCCGAATCTCGTGTGCACAGTCCGTGATGCTGACGGCAAAGAAGTCAGAAATGGCTATCCCAGTGTTCCTCTGTTGATAGTTCGACCGCGATGCGACCAGACTTTTACTCAGTTTCCATTGCCAGAACTGATTTTCACTTGAAGCTGACCCCATTGAGATGTAGAAATGTGCACTTATTTACCGTACTAACGACACGGGTATTAGCTAAAAGCCCAGACACGGGTGTTTCGCCGATCTTGTGCGCGGAATAACCGCGTAATATTCACAAATCGCCAACAAGCAACCACTAGTATAGAACTGTGCAATTGTTTACCGTACTAACAACACGGGTATTAGCTAAAAGCCCAGACACGCGTGTTTCGCAGATCCTGTACTGCTGTCTGATGAGTGGCTCGACTCATCAATGTGTCACCCAGCTTTCCCCGTGTGTTTTTCTGATACATGAACTCCCATTGAGGTGTGTTTGGGAGAGGCGATGTCTAGGGCGAATTTATCCTGAGGCTGTTTCAGATGACTGCGTCGCTACATCTGAATCCTGCTCCCTGAGATTTAGTCGAATTCCACGGATGACAGAATGACTTATTTACCAAAAATTATGCTCAGTCTCTGACGACCCTTCTCCTGGGCGTATGCAGGGACACTGCGTGTAACGTTCCCGTCTAACGCGATTATAGTAGTCAACGAGGCTCAACAGGATAAGACGGACTAGTCACTATTTTACTGACAAACTTATGCACAAAAAGAAACTAAGGGAGGAGTTCTAATTACAAAAATAAACTGAATCTGGGGGGATTGTCCACGGGGACGACTTGGAGCGCTGGGATCCAGCGGAGAAGGCGACATGGGTTCCTCGTCCGGAGAGCGGCGACCGGCCACGGGGTTGTCGGAGGTTAATCCTCGCCCGTATTTATAGCTTCTCCAGAGCGGAGGTCGACAAGGTTGAGTCCGCCATTGTTGATTGGTTGAGGGTAGGTCGAGGGTGGAAAGTTAAACAAACTTAGGCCAGGACTATCTTGCTTAATTTTAGGATTATACTAATTTATTGTATGCATACTGTTTGTGAGAGGCCAAATTGCGAATAAGTGCCTGGCGTATAAATATGGAAGAGTTCGGCATGCGAGCCCCTAAAGGGGTGCGCTTTCTATAACCTTCTCCAAGATGGCGGCCGCACGTGGTCGGGCATTCTAGAACTTCCTACATGCGCCTTTTGCCGCTGGCAGTCTATTTGTCGGCCAATCGCAGCCATCCAGACAGGCCAATCAAATTCGGACATGCTCCGGATCAGGGTTCTCCGACGCCTGCTCCATGCTCACTCGGAGCGCCTGCTCTAGCGCCGCCGGCGTGCGCCCTCTTCCGGTTGCCGATTCGCTTCAACCCATCCACGATTATGCACAGAATACACTGCTCTGTTTCCTTGCGTTCAAATGTGTCTCTTACTACTTGAAAAGTCTCAGTAGCAGGATTTAAGCTGAAAGACTAGAGACAAACCATTCGCATTCGCTATACTCTCCATCATCCTACCTCCCCGAAATATCACTGCCTCCATTATCTGTCTACTGATATTTGCGTTGTAAAGTATTTGGCGATGAGACCAGTCTCAGAGCAAATCTCACCGACGTCCCAGACCAAAAGTTGGTGAGGGTTAAATATATGCGCGGGGTAAGGAAAAACTATGGAGGACTGCCTACAATATTTCCAAAGGCGTGTGTTGTTCGACAGAGTTTTTTGGTCGGCTCTTCGCTGACAGAATGACATTCGCTGACCTGTATAGGCCCGAGGAATCAGTGCTGCCGAAATGTCTTCAGTGTTTCACTGTTCTGAATCCGCACACGTAAATCTTTAGTAAAAGGAAGGCTCATTTTTTGAAAAACGTTGGACATGGAGAGCAGTCAGTTAGTGAAAAATGCTAGAAATGCTGTGAGATGGAATGCATACGTCTGCATACGCAGATGAATTCTTTAAGCAACAGTTAGTATTTTCTTATCCCACGCACATACTTAATCCTTGCTCAAAAGTGGCATAATTTCCGCACACGCAGTATCCTTCTTCAGATCATAAATAGCCAAGAAGCGTCAACTAACAATTTGTAGACGCGTCACGAGACCGAAGAGCCAAACGCCAGCATCAGAAAGTCAATGTTCAGATGGTATTGTCTGCCAGATATAAAAGTTGTAGATAGATGATCGCTGAAAACCCACCTCCGACCTATAATCAGAAACCTACAGGTCATGGTAATAAACGCAAAGACCAACTTTATTGCCCTATTTCGTTGGCACTAACACCACTTTATGTTTTGTTTATGTTTAAACGCCAGTGGACATGAGACCTTATTGACAGTTTTAACACCCTGCTTTCATGTCGAGTGGTTCATCAGACCGTGGCCAAAGTGTTCGCTGACACGATTGGAAATCACACGGCGACACTGCTGGCCGTCTCCGCCTCGCCAGGACTTTGGTATGTGTACGTGTGTGCAGCTAGCGCGCTGCCATTATACCGAAATGTCACCAGCCTCCAAGGCGACCAAAAAACACTAATGCTTGCAACATCTGCAGATGTTAACCAACCAGCTCACTCAGTCCCCGGCTCCACAACATTTAGGCTCTTAAGGGAACTAGGGCAGTGAATCGATGAATTTCTATGCTGGCAAAAGATTTCTGGGATGGGACACTGCAATGTTGCGCCAAGAGGTTGACCTTCAAATTGGCCGTTTGTACTTCACAGAGCGGGCGTCCCCGTAGGATCTTTTGATGGTTCCACAGACTCGTTTGCATATAACGTGTGCATCTGTTTAAACAGCTGGCTACTTCGAACTCCATCACCAGTATGGGGCTACCGTTAACGCATTAGTTCTTGCATTTAAATTAGGTTTTAGGTGAAAGCAATTTCAGTCTCTTTGAGGTTAAGGCTATTAGAAAGGATCGAAATTCTGCGCTACAAACAGGCCGATAAAAAAGTTAATTGGCTGCTTGTGATTTCTACTCAGACGCGTTGCTATTCATTGGCTGCGCCTAAATTATTTGTGCTAAGTGTAGTACTCAGTGCGTCCTTCATCTCTTTTGTATTAAACTCAAAAAGGGAGGACGTGTGAGTGCTGCTTAGTAAGTGAAGGCTGGCGGATTCTTCAAAATTAGTGACCGGAGCATATGAAAAAATAGCAATAGATTTATCCGCTGGAAGGCGCAAATTTTGAACCATTCAAAAAGCTGAAGCTGAATGACCGATCTCACGAAATGCTGAGCGGAATTCTGAAATGCGTTTTCGATTAGGAAGGATTACTTACGTAGGGCTAGAATACTGATTATCGTGCAGGATCGTCTTATAAATGCAACTATATGTTATAGAAAACATGCACAAAAGTGGGATTTCTTTTACTCATTTGGTAGAAAATTATGTTATCTTTTCATTTACACACGAAGAAAGGGTACAGTGCGTGACCTATCTCAAGAAATGTTGGTCAAAATTCTGAAACGCGTTTTCGATTAAGAAGGATTACTTAGGGGCGGTTGTAATGCCGACTATCTTGCGACATAATCCCATAATATTTCGGACTCGATAGAATGTTAACTTTTGAATGAACTGCTTTTCAGTCTACTGTAGAAACCGTACTCGGTAAAAATTATTCGGGGATTATAAAACTTTTGTAATACCTATTTATGCGCGTTTTCGAGTATAAAAATAAAGTTATTGCAATTCGCTATCAAACGGCCGTAAGAAAGCATATTTTTGCTCATGAATTCTATAAAATATATTTCAATTTGCGAAACCATCGAAAATCAGTGTGGAAAATGCATGCTAATTAAGTAGTAATTTTTAATCGAGTACGGTTTCTACAGGAGCTTGGAAAGCAGTGCATTCAAAAGCTAACATCTTACCGAGTCCGAAATATTATAGGATTATGTCGCAAGATAATCAGAATTTCAATCGTCCTAAGTAATCCTTCCTAATCGAAAACGCATTTCAGAATTTTGACCAAAATTTCATGAGATAGGTCACGCACTGTATATTTTGATTTTAAAAAGCTGTAAATTATGAGATTTTTTAAGACCGTGCATTGCCCACTCATATAACATCGTACCTGTCCGTTTGCCAGTCAAAATGAGTAACAGTGCGTGACCGATCTCATGAAATGTTGGCCGAAATTCTCAAACGCGTTTTCAAATTAGGGAGGATTACTTAGGTGGGGTTGTTATACTGACTATCCCACAATATTCTGGATTCGCCTGAATGTCGGCTTTTAAATGCATTTTTTCGACTTCCTGTATAAACCGAACTTGGTAAAAATGGCCTCTTAAATAGTTCCTTTTTTACATTGGGTTTTGATGACCGCATAACTTCAAGTATATTTTATAGAAAACATGCACAAGAATATTCTTTCTTCCAGTCGTTTGGTTAGAAATCACGTTATCTTCACAGGTCATAATTGTAGGAAGGGTATATTTGGGTTTTAAAAAGCTCCCCAATGCCCGAATAATGTTGAGCCTGATCAGCCGTTGCATTAGCATTTAACGATTTCAGTCTACAAGGTGCATGCTTTCCGCGTAATGAAAATCATAAATTCCTCTATGCCACTAAGGAAAAAAACCATGTAGAGTTCATAAAATTTTGCATTGAATGCGGACTGTGTTGCACATGTCATGCGAAGCATTGATAAACGGACAAGTACGATGTTATATGACTAGGCATTGAACGTCCTCCAGGAATCTCCCAACTAGAAAATCTTTTATAACCGACATATACCATTGCTGTAAGTATAAAATGTGAAGGCAACGTGATTTTCTGCCAAATAAGTAAAAGAAAGCACATTCTTGTGCATGTTTTCTGTAAAATATATTAGAATTTATGAGACCATCGAAAGTCAGTGTGGAAAATGCATGCTGGTTAAGTGGTCATTTTTACCACCTGTGGTTTCTGCAGGAGACCAAAAAGTGCTTTCAAAAACCGACATTATGGCGAGTCCGGAATATTATGGTATAAGAAGTACTACAACCCCACGTATGCAATCCTTCCCAACCGTAAACGAATTTCTGAATTTCGGCCGGCATTTCGTAAAATCGGTCACTCATTGTTAATAGTCTTAACAGCGACAGTGAGGTTGGATTCTTATGCCATGACATGACACTCAAAGACCTCTTCAGCGCTCAAACACGGTGCCACTCGTAAAAAATTACTTGTATTTGTTTACTTACCAATAACTGTGTAAAATATCCGAAAAGACTCGATAATGCCAAGTTCTTATCGCAGTTATGCGGAATATTCGGACTTTTTGAAGGCATGCATCAACTAGAAGTAAGCACCGCGGTTCTCGGGAAGTCAACACATGAAGAATTTATTTGCTTGTTAATTGAGGAACTGCAGTTAAGCAATCGTCATTGGGTTGGGTGAGTCTGCTTACACAGAAAGCACATCTATCCAGATGGAGTCCAATATTTTTCAGACTCATCAAATTTATTACGATAACAACTATAAATGCAGAATGGGACTATTTCCTTAATACAGACACCTCAAGCGGAAGCGCAGACGATGCTTCAAACTGCGGCTCAATAATACCAAAAACGGCCATGCGTGAATTAGTGTTACTTCGAAGACCTGGAATAGTTTTTTCTTGTGCGGCAAGAATGATGCAGCGAGCAAAGGAATGCTTCACTCAATACGCAGGTGGTAGGTTTAATTCCACCTGTCCCAGCGCATGCTGGCGTACATGTTGTACCCGCACTTGTGCAAAGCAAACTTTACCATCAGTTTACATCTAATAGTCTCTGGCACTGATTCGCTTGCTCAAACGTCGTACAACATCAGTTCGACCGCCGCTGGTAACGATGTCGACAGTGTTTTCCACAGCAGGGTGGGAGCAGGGACGGTGACTTGTGTGCGAATAAGTTTAGAGTGATAGTAGACTTACGGTGCGCTTAGCACACACTCATATCCTCCTCCTCCTCCTCCTCCTCCTCCCATAACCTGGATGCGGTGTCAACACAAATTTAAAAAGACCAGAGACGCCAGAAGATGCAAACGGCTAGTGCGGCGTAAACCTGCGCCTTGGCGTACCACCACACCCCCTGGTCCACAACGGACGCTGACCAGGATTTTATACAGCAACAAAAACGGGAACGCAGCGTGAGCCCGCACATGTGTGCGCGTGCCGCCACATCCCTGATGCTGACATTTGCTTTGGGTGCGAATTCTTGATAACGTATGCCCCTATGCTGGTCCAGCGCATTTACCGCGTGGCCCGTACTGAAAACCGATGGAAAAAGTCACATTGCTAACGCAGTATTTTTTTTAGATGCAGTCGGATTTTTCTTGGCAGCGGAAATATGCGCATTCAAAAGATGATATCCTGGAGCAACTGAAGTATCTTCGGAGTATGCTGCATGAAAACCAGTATTACATTCCCGCCTAAGTAATTCTTTGCGACCTAGATCGTATTTCATAAGTCCAGTTACTGTTTCTTGGGCAAACACACCATATGACAAGATCGTCACAGCTGGCCACCTATAGCGCAAACCCATTTTAGTCTTATGTTTTCTCTGAAATTCCTCTCTTTGGACCCTTCACCGGCAAATGCACGACGCCTTCGTTCTTCTCTACAATCAGGGTCGATGATTTTTCAGTTTTTCGCTTGAAGCTATGCTTTTGGGATGGTTTTTGGATTGCTTCTGATGTAGACCACGAACCCGTCTTTACATCCAAATTGACAAATGATATTCATTACCCTCCGAAGGCAAAATGCGCTTCGGCAATCGCACGTTTTTTCCGGGAGGATAAGATAAGAGGACGAGTTTACTAGAAGTTTATTGGGTCGGGCGTCCCCGATTCTCACTCGAATCCATCTTTGGCGAAATTCGTGTGAATTGATAACACCGCCAATGCGGATAAACCTGGTGCACCGCGGGAAGATATTAAGCCGGTGATATGCAATAAAGCCATTGATTCAAGCGTTGAACGACGTCGCAGTGGTACTGCAAGCAATGGTTTGCGTTTTATACCTTCGTTCTAACTACGAGCGACGAAATTTTGTTTCGGTTTATTTGCAACCTCTAATAATAATGAGAGTTCGGCTACATCCCAGCCACTCTGTATGCACTTCTGATAGAAGCAATGATGTGCCTACGCGGGCATAAATGGGACGAAAAGGCAACTGTTGTTTTCGAAACAGACGAGTTCTCACTGCGTCTTCGCCAGTTATCATCTGCGAGCAGGTTGATCTCTGCCAATAGAAGCGCGGAGGCGCGTTCCAGGAAGCAGTTCAGAAGAAGAAGAAGAATTGATCACCGGAACATGAAGTTTACTGGCCTGAAGCTTCGGATTCTCACTCGAACCCATCATCGGAGACGGTTACAGATATAGATAGTGGGGGCATAAAGACTGCAATATTCGAAAAGTCAAGTTGGCATCCACGTGTTTTCGGTAATTCTTCGCCAGCCCAATACAGTTACATGAAGGAATGAAAATGTTTACGCACGTGAACATATGTCCGCCTGGCTAGACAGAGGTGAGACCCGGCGGATTTCGAGTTCTATTCTCACACATTTAATCGATACGAATCACCGAGTCGATGCCAAGAAAGCATTTCAGGTTGTCTATCGGACACCAACATGCTTATCTAAAGGCCTACGCCAACGGATACTTGCAACGGTCGAGGCAGTGACTATACGGCTAGCGAATCCGGTGTTAGGCTGTCAGGAAACCCTGACACAAGCGCCCTCTCTGCCGTGGCCAACGCCAACCCCAAGTGATGATGACATGCCGCCTCAAATCCCTAATTACAGTGCTGGGTACTCCGTGTACTCAATCCACGAACATCACTTAAAGACTATTTTACCCTCCTCCCCTAGCTCTAAGGACCAAAAGCCGCCGACCTTGTCGTGCGGGCGGCGTGGGGAAGATGAGTGTTAATGACTTAATGGCCTTTGAGACACCTATAAATACTGTTGATTTTGTGCATTTTCATTCCTTCACGTAACTGTCTTGGCCTGACGAAGAAGTACCGAAAACGCGTGTTGGTCAACTTGACTTTTCAGGTGTAACATGGAAATATTTGCGGAACTGCAATATTTGTAGTACAGTGAGTGACCTATCTCATGAAATGTTGGCTGAAATTCTGAAATGCGTTTTCGATCAGGAAGGATTACTTGGTCGCGGTTGTAATACTGATCATCTTAAGGCATACTCTTATAACATTTTGGACTCGGTAGGATCTCTTTTTTTAAATGCACTTTTTTCAATCTCCTGTAGAAAGCGTGCTTGGTAAAAAATGACTACTTAAGTAGCATGCATTTTCCCATTGATTTTCATTGGTCTTGGAAATTCAAACATATTTTATAAAAACCACAAACAAAGATATGCTTTCTTTTAGTCAATCAATAGAAAATCACGTCTTCTTTATAGTTTGTACTTAAGGAAGGAGTATAATTAGGTTTTAAAAAAGTTTCTAATTATGAGACTTTTTAAGACCGCGATATGTCCATTCACATAGCATCGTACCTGGCCGTTTACCACTGCTCCTCATGAAATGTACAACATGGTCCGCATCCATTGCAAAATTTTATGGACCCTGTATGATATCTCTTTAATGACATAGAAAGACATGGGACTTTCTTTACGCGGAACGCATGCACCTTGTAGAGTGAAATCAATAAGCGCTAATGCAACGAATGATCAGGCTCCAAATATTTCGGCAATTGGGGAACTTTTTTAAAACCTAATTATACTCCTTCCTTAAGTGCAAACTATAAAGAAGACGTGATTCTCTATTGAATGACTAAAAGAAAGCATATCTTTGTTTGTGGTTTCTATAAAATATATTTGAATTTGCAAGACCATCGAAAATCAAGGGGAAAAATGCATGTTACTTAAGTAGTCATTTTTACCAAGCACGCTTTCTACAGGAGATTGAAAAGAAGTGCATTTAAAAAAGGAGATCCTGCCGAGTCGGAAATGTTATAAGAGTATGCCTGATAATAATCAGTATCACAACCGCAACCAAGTAATCCTTACTAATCGAAAACGCATTTCCGAATTTCAGCCAACATTTCATGAGATAGGTCACGCACTGTACGTAGGTGCTCTGAGGCCACATGCGTACTATAATTAACAGCTCTGGCGATCACCACTTGGGGTCGCAAATGATGCGATGTTGGTCTGTCAGTCCGAGTCCGAGTCTTTAATCGCAGCGATTTCGTCATCCGTTTTGGATGTTTGCTTGATGATTACTCGGCAGTTTGGCCCACTGTTACGGCGAATGTTGATCGCTCGCACCCTCCCCACCTGACTGATCCCCCTTCGCAGGGAATGCCTCAACACTGAATATCGTACCGGGAGGTCCTTTCGCTTGTGGATGGATTGCGGACCTGAGAACCATGACTCAAGCAGCTCGTGGCTCACGCGGTTGTCATCTTTTGCGAGGATTTTGGCCCCTCGAAACGTAAAAATACGACCAGGTCCGGTCGAATGGGCCAACACCTGAGAATTGATGTCTTTTCTCTTCCTCACTACTGCTGCGTGCTCGGACCTTCGCGTTCGGCGTAATCTCCCAGCTCCTCTGATGTAATTGCTCTGTCGGCAAATACACTCCTTGCGCGTCCACTATCCTCATCTGCGACTGTCTCTGATGACGAGTTCAAGGGAGAATTCAAAACGCACAGCCAATAAACTTTCTGTTCCATTGGTCGCATCTTCTTCTTCTCGACCGCTTCCGGGAACACGTCTGTTCGCTTCTAGCGGCAGAACGAGTTTACACTCGTTCTGACTAGTGATCTGCCATCTAAGCCTCAAGTTTCATGCGCGAAACTCGAAATTTGCCCAGTCATTAAATAAAATCAGCCAGCTTGCGCCGATGAACGGCCTCCGTGAGATGTTTTCACACCAGTGGGCTGTGTTGTTTTGTTTAAATTATTTGCAGCAAACATAATCACCCATTCTGACTGAATACGGTTGCGCCGTCTGATAAAAAGGAGGCAGCTAATTGACGAATGCAGTAATGGAAGCATAGCCCTAGTACTCTGGTCAATAACGTGGTGCTTTCAATTAGCTGATGAGTAGGGCATACAGGCTTACCCAAGAGGTTAATTGGGGTGGGAACAACAACGTAAATGCTTGTGAGAGCGCCATCGAAACGTCATAAAACTGGGCCATTCAGCCTAGACGAGGTGTTAAGTGCAGGAACGGGCTCAAGTGGCCGCTCTCTTAATGCCCGCCCCGGTTATTGGACGTTTTTTTCCATTTGCACAGTGAAGATAATCGCTGCTTCAAGACCGTTCTGCAAAGTCCTCATCCATTTGAATAAGTATCTCACCTATGCTGACAGATATTGAAGGTTGGGATCAACCGGTTGGTGGTAGTGCGTATGCTTGCGTCTCCTGTTGCAGGTGCTTACCAGAACAAGTGAACAGGTACGAATGATAATGAAACCACAGACCCCATGCCTAATTTACATATTAATTCTGTCTTTTGCATAAAGTCATTTACCAATATATATATATATATATCAATCAGGAATGGGCGCACACAGATCTATTGGCTTCACAAAGCAAACAAGCTCCGTATGTGTGGCAAAGGTCACGAACAGGCAACCAATTACCAGGCCGAAGTCGGCCAAGTCATAATAGCAGCGAGGAGGGACGACCGGTGGCGAGGCACTGATGAACTTCGGTTCGATGAAGTGCTTATGACCCATCTGGTAGGCCTCAGTGGTGGACCGACTGCGCCAGGTGCGTCTGTGCGCATGTTTGTGTTTCTGGTCGCAGCTGCTGGTGGTCAGGGTTATGATTGGCCGAATGAAGGCAGAATAAGCCCGAAACAGTGCTGTATCAATCTACCCGCATTCTCTGTCGTCCCTCCTCGCTGCTATATATATATATATGTTGAAATCAAAACGTTCTTTGGGAAAGGGAGAAAACTTTATTGAGTAAATTTTCGACGTCGGTTCCCCGTGTAGTCGTCAGACTAGAGTAAATGTGCTGAAAACAATTAAAATTTCAAACGTGCTACAAAATCAATACTCATTTGGTGCCTCAGCTAGTAAGCTGCCGTCGTGTGTGTCAGTCCGTATTGATCGGCTTTCGTCTCTTCCACTTTTCTTTGAGATTCTTGTACGTGGCATCTAATTCGATATGCCTGTTGATGCATGACTCATCGGAGTGCATGGCTTCAAGAAACTCTCGGCCTTTTTTAGATGGGCAAACTCCGACGATGCGAGTTTTGTCCCATGCGAAATTGTGCCCAGTATCAAGAGTGTGCATGGCCATTTGAGACAAGTGGTCTCGCCTCTTAACTGCAGGTTGATGTTCGTGGATGCGTGTAGAGGCACATTTTCCCGTTTGGGAACAATATACGGCATCACAGGCTTCGCATGGGATCTTATAGACGACTTCTTTTTTATTGAGATACCCAACCCTATCCTTAGGGTGTACAAGCTGGGTGCGTAAAGTAGTCGTCGGCTTGTACGCCACTTTTATCTTGTGTTTCCTCAAGTATCGAATTAGATGCCACGTACAAGAATCTCAAAGAAAAGTGGAAGAGACGAAAGCCGATCAATACGGACTGACACACACGACGGCAGCTTACTAGCTGAGGCACCAAATGAGTATTGATTTTGTAGCACGTTTGAAATTTTAATTGTTTTCAGCACATTTACTCTAGTCTGACGACGACACGAGGAACCGACGTCGAAAATTTACTCAATAAAGTTTTCTCCCTTTCCCAAAGAACGTTTTGATTCCAATTTATATTTCTTGGGATGCCTGCGTTCCAATTCATATATATATATGTGTTATATATATGTGTATATATATATATGTATATATATATCAACATGAGTGAAGATTCGAGGTCCAGATAGATTATCCCGTTCATCATCCCCAAAAGAAGACGAAGAAGAAAAAGAGGCGATGCCATGGACCACACTGTATTGGTGCTGACGTTTCGGAAACATCCTCGTTTCCATCATCAGAGTAGTGGTAGGGTGTTTGTTCCTGCTAGCTCAGAGTTGTTCTGTCTCGCCGCCTGTCTCGTGTTATAGGCATGCCTGCTACACGAACTCTGACCTGCCTGCTGGCGGGGGATTGGCTTAGGTCTCTCCGTGGCCGACCGCTGGGGCGCTGGTGTGACCTCTGCCCCTTGCCCTCGCGGCTCTCTCAACAGTTGTCACCTTCCCAGCAGGGGGAGAGAGCCAGCCGGGTGTCAGACGACCGACGCGAGATATCGACCCACCGACGCGCCCAAACAGCCGACCCCGATTCCCACATGCAACGGCAGCTGATCAGCCCGTCAAATTATGGGGGGAGGGCCCAAGGGCACACGGAAAAAAATCGAGTTGTACTCGAATTATATTACCGACAAAGACAAGGGTAATATCATTCTGCCTATATATCATGCGCCGCTGTGCGGCTGCTGGTTGGGCTCGAGAGAGAGCCATTAAGGCTCAACGGAACGAGTGAGTTCCGTATGAACAATCGGTGAGCGCCCCCTACCATATATATATATGTTTGTCAAGTAAGCACATGACCCTCACTTGATGTGGTTGGAATCTTGCTCAGTCCCATTCTGTCTGACTGCTTGGCCAGACTCAGAAAGCCGCTTCGCAGTCATTACTGTTCGTCAGTACGCCAAAGGCCTAGCATGTATCTTAAGCAGTTAGGTATATAAACTTGTCAGGTAGGCGCGTAAAAAACGGACATCTTAAAAACTTCAGTCAGGGAGTGATTAAATACTTTGAGGATAGTATAACATTTCGCTCGAACTTTTGAGGTTATTTTTGCGGCTCGACGTCAGAGCATGGGTAGTGTACAAAAATAATTAGCTTGTTAACTGTGTCTAACAAAGAGCTCTATGGTTGGCCGACGTCTCCTCCAAAACGCGCTAATCGCATCGCGTCATCCCATCGGGAGAACGAGTCGGCCACTATAGATGCGCTAACTCATGAAATGTTAACCGAAATTCTGAAATGCGTTTTAGACTCGAAAAGATGACTTAGGTATAGGCTTGTAATACTAATCATTGTGCAACATAATTCCAGGATATTTCAGTTACTTCGAGATGCCGACTTCTAAAGAACTTCTTTCCAGCCACCTGCAAGGACTACACCATGTAAAAATGACTAATAAAGAAGCATGAATTTTTGTCTTTGATTTTCGATGTCCTTGTAAATTCAAATGCATTCCATGGAAAGCAACGCATAATAATGTTCACTGTTTTACTCATTTGGTAGAAAATTACATCTTCGTCAAACGTTTTACCTGAAGAGGGGATATAATTCGGTTTTATAAGTGGTCATTTATGAGATCCTTTTAGGTCTATGAACTGCCCGTTCATAAAAACTCGTGTTTCTGCGTTTACCAATTCGCTTGTTATGTTTACAATGTGGCTCAAATCCACTGTAACATTTTATGAATCCAAAATGGTCTCCTCGTAATATCGTATAGGAATTTAAGATTATCCGTGCACGGAAAATATACAACCTGTAGTTTGGAAACCCTGAATGCAATTATAACAGCAGGTCGAGTTCAAAATTCTTCAGGAATCAGAAAAATCTTTTAAAGGAGAATCATATTTTTGCCTCAAGTATAAACTTTGAAGAAGACGTAATTTTCTTCCAAATAAGTAAAGAATGAATATTTTTGAGAGAAAGAGAGAGGAAGTCGCTTTATTTTAAAATCGTAACTTCAAAATTTTCGGCAAAACGGAAAAATTTTGCGAACGACAGGCATTATTTCTTCGGGCATAAAACTAAAAATGACGTGGTTTGCTACCGAATGAGTAGAAGAGAGCCTCCTTGTACGTATTATCTATTACATATATTTTCATTCATAAGGCTACCAAAACTTCATGCGAAAAATGCATACTACATAAGAAGTTATTTTTTTACCAAGTACAGTTTTATAGGAGGTTGCCAAGCAGTGCATTCAAAAGCTAACATCCTGGCGAGTCCGGCATAATAAGGGCTGTGCCACAGGATAGTCAATATCACAACCTCACCTAAGTAATCCATCCTAATCGACAACGCACTTCAAAATTTCGATCACGATTTCACGAGATCGATCACACACTGTAAACTACCGGAATGTGCATGAATAACTGAAGTATTTTGCACGAAAATAAACTACAACCATGGCGATCTGTTCGCCCGAGATATCTGTACAGATAGCTGTGAAAGTCCAGAAACTGTAAACTAGCGTGCCGAAATGCTCAACCCCAACGTGCCTATCGCCTATCAGTTCTAAGCATCTACTCCAGCCGTGTTGTGTGGACGCAAAAGTTTTACGAATTACGGGGAATCCTCCGACCCTGTTGGAAACGTTTTTCGGCGCTAAAGTCCCACCCCCACCCCATCCCACCCCACCGCATCCCCTCTGCCGATACTAGGCCATTTTTCAGGCGTGAAAGTTTATTTCAGATGAAAAAGTGGTAGCACCACTGGCCATCAAATTGTCCGCATATACTCTGCCTTCGGCGCCAGTCAGGCTGGAAGCTATCTGCCAAACAAGTTCGAAGGGTTTCACCGTGCACCGAAGTCTGTTCTGGCAGATTAGCAGTGAGGACAGTTTTGCAGAAAAAACTGAAAACGCAGCTTTTCTGTTTTTCGTAGGTATTTTTTTTTACTTAAAAAACACTTGTCCCGTCAACCAGCCATAGCATAGCTGTGCTGTTTTTCTTATGTTTTTGCTCGGAAAACGCGTGCAGTGTCAACTAGGCTGGGGCCTAGGTACATCTGCTTGTCACAGTGAAAAGATCTCATGAACAGATGAAATGATTCCCATGCAGGAGGTAGAAGAATTCATGTCGGCTAAGGGCTAGGTAACTAACGTAGACTGTCTTGTCCAGGCAGCAACAACATTGGACGGCGAACGAAAAAACAAAAAAAAATCGGCGTTAGAACGCGACGTGAAGCAAATATGGCATTATTATAAAAGATTCTCGTATTCATGCTATAGGGAGCATTTCGGGTGATCCACTCAGTCATCTTATACCCGCCCCAGAAAAGGTGGGAAGTTGGTTAGGTTCTCTAACTGACGACTTGAAGGCAGAGATATGTGCTGAATAGCGGGGGTGACATGAATTCCGATATGATATAATAAAGGTGGAGGCACTTTCTACAAGCCACAGAAGCTGTAAGGGCTCAGTAAAACCTACTGGTTAGGTCCTCTACCCGAAGACTGTCGATAAACAGAGGGTAGGGATGTGTACTGAAAAGCGGAGATAGTATGTGGGTGTGTACGCTGAAAGCACAATGTTGGCCGAAATTCTGAAATGCGTTTTTGATTGGGAAGGACTACTTAAGTTGAGGGGGGGGGGTAATGCGGAATATCCTGCGGCATTATCCTATAATGTTTATGACTACCGAGGATGTTGGCTTCTGAATGCTCTTCTTTTCGACCTCCATTAGAAAACGCACACGGTCAACAATGACCACTTCAGTACCGTGAAAATGTCACGCTGACTTTCGATGGTCTTGCCCATTCAATTATATTTTATAGAAGAAGTGCACAAAAGTATTCACCCTTTTACTCGTTTGGTAGAAAATCCGACAGTCTTTATATTTTGTGCTCAAGGACAGGGTATATTTCGGTTTTAAAAAGTTTCTAACTATGAAATATTTTAAGATCATGCAATGTTCATTTATACAGCATCGTACCGGTCCGCTTACCAGCGCTCCCCATGGAATATACAACAAAGTCCGCATTGATTGCAAAATTTTACAAACTCTATATGCTGTTTTTTTAAAGGCATTGAGGAATGTATCATTTGCCTTACGCGGAAAGCGTGTACCTTGTAGAATGAAATCATTGAACACTGCTGCAGCGGCTGATTAAGCAAAGAATTATTCGAGAATTGAAAAACCTTTTTAGAAACGAAATATACCCTTCCATCGAATATAAAATGCAACGACAACGTGATTTCCTACCAAACAACCGGAAGTAAGCATATTTTCGTGCATTTTGTCTATGAAATGTATTTGAATTTACAAGGCCATCGAAATTGAATCGTGGAAAGTTCACGGTACTCAAGCGGTCATTTTTGACCGCGTGCCGTTTTTACAGGAGGTCGAAAAAAGTGCATTCAAAAGCCAACACCCTGGCTAGTCAGAAATATTGTAGGATTATACCGTGTGATAATTAGTTTCACAACCCCACTTAACTACTCATTCCTAATAAAAAACGCATTTCTGAATTTCGGCCAACATTTCATGAAATCGGCCACTCATTGTGGTATGCATTCCGAGATGATATAATAAAAGAAGGCTGGACGGAAAATCGACATGCATTCGTTAATGTTCAAGTCGATCACACCAACCCATCGTCAGACTAAATGAATATCGAAGGGAGAAATAATCGCACTAGGACGTTGCGGGAACATCGAGGTTAACTGACAGAACAGACGTCCGTATGAAGGGATGGAGAGCCTGTTTAGATAGGCACCTGATGTTAAGGGGAGGTGCTGAGAGTTTCAGTTAGGTTTCACTGTCTCGGGGGGGAGGGATGCGGAATCCGAGGTATCCTACATGGCCGAACACGGACTAGCAGCTGGGTGGGCGCAAATCAGTGAGCTGTGAACGCAAACCTTCGTAGTGAGCGTCCAGGTCGACATGACGCTTGGTGCTGTTGTTGTTAGGGTGCCAAGCTTCGAAAAATTCTCGGGCCCGTTTGGTGCTAGCACTGACGATTGCATCAGTACCGTCTCAGTTTAAGCGATGATCGCACTCAAGGGCGTGCGAAAACACGAGAGAGATGTAGAGTAAATGTGGTAACTCAAGGGATTTTAACCGAAATTCTGTAATGCGTGTTGACTCGAAAATATTACTTTAATGGGTTTGTAATATTAATCGCGATGCAATATAATCCCATAATAATTCACTGACATCAAGATACCGGCTTTTAAACAAGCTTCTCTTCGGCCGCCTGCAAGAACTACACTCTGTAAAAATGACTACTTATATGGTATGCATTTTTGTCATAGATTCTCAATGACCTTATAAACTCAAATATACTTAATAGAAAACAGGCTTGAAATATCCATACTTTTACTAATTTAATAGAAAATTAGTCTTTTTCAAAATTTGTACTTGTAGAAAAAGTAAAATTCGTTCTCAAAAGACTTATCCTGCCCTTACACCACCTAAATAGTCATTTGTTACAGGCTGTAGTTTTTGCAGGCGGCCGGATGGAAGCAGGCATGATGATTAATATTACAGTCCTGCTTAAGTAATCTTTCCGAACCAAAACCCATTTCAGAATTTCGGTTAAAATTTTGCGAGTTAGCATATCTTCTGTGTGTTTTTCCTTCGGTATGCACTCCGGTCAGCAACACATGTTACCGTGCTAGTTTGATTTTGTGAACTGGTGTTACATGTGCTCACAAAACAAGGCTGTTTGATAAAACCACATCCCAGCTCTTTCCTGTTCTTCACCATGTGCAGACCGAATGATCACATAATACAGACGTTTTATGGTAGTAAAATACAGCTGCTATAGAGCATTGACCTTATAACATCGCCTATCTCGGTTCCGGAGATCAAACAGTTGCACGAATGTCCCAGCTAGAAGGCAACTTCAAAGGATGACTCGTAGTAATTTGACAAGTTTACGGGACATGCGTGTTCGGTTGTGGCTTGGGGCTCAAAATGGAGCACCCTATGGTTTCTAGTAAGCTGTGCGCCTTGGGGCTTTAGGCAGCTCATGAATGTTAACGATAGTCAGTGTAGTTTTTCCCAGGGATTTACCAACATCTTCTCACAGTTACTTGCGCCTTTTAAGATGCCTTAACCGTTGGCGTAGGCCTCTGGAGAAGCTTGCTGGTGTCCAGTAGACAACTTAAAAGGCTTCTTTGGCATCGACTCGAATCACCTAGTGCTAGCTACAGCCGAGGCAGTGAATATACGGTTAGCCAGTCTCGTGCTATGTTGTCAGAAGACGCTGGCACCGGTGGTCTGTCTTACGTGGCCAACGCCGACCCCAGATGATGATGATTGCACGTCGCCCCAACCTCCTGATGGCAGTGGTGTGTGCACAACGTACCCGACGGACAAACATTACTCACGGACTATGTCCCCCCTCCCCCTCGCCCCCTAGACCCAATGACCACGACACGCCGACCACGCCATAGCACGTCCCGCCATGCGAGTGGCGTGGGAACGATGTGTGTTAATAACCCCTGAATTACTTATAAGTCCTGTAACTTCTCATAATTTCAACTTCTATGTAACTGTTTGGGCCTGATGACGACTTACCGAAAACACGTGTTGGCCAAATTGACTTTTCAATTGTAACATGGGAATATTCGTAGTAATTTGGCAAGTTTACGGGACATGCCTGTTCGGTTGTGGCTTGGGGCTCAGACTCGAGCCCCCTATGGCGTCTAGTAAGCAATGCGCGTTGGGGCTTTAAACAGTCAACTTAGTTTATCTCAGGGATTTAACAGTATCTACCCACAGTTGCTTGCGCCTTTTAAGATGCTTTAACCTTTCATCAATAACTATGCCCTGGTAAGGTCCGTGGAAATGGGCTTCTAGGTTGATTTATCTTCTAACGATGACAACATTTTTTTCCGTGCGGTCTGCGTTGCTCAGTATCACACTTAAACCTCATTTGTCTGCAGGATAGTGATAACGGTCTTATCGATCTTTGGACTCTTCAATGCCTTTCTTCCTTCATGCGACAGTACAAAAAATGACTTCTATCTTTAAGGCTTGTGCATTACTGTTTCGGATTATAAACCCTTCGACTACTTCTAGGTTTCCCCCAGTTGCAAAGGAAGTCCAAGCAGGATAGTATTGCGCGTAAAAACAAGGGAGTCAGTCAGTCAGTCATACCCAACACCGAAGTGTGTTACACCTGAGGCTCGAACTCGCGACCTGTTAGTTAGAAGTCCAAGGCCTTTAACCACTGGGCCACGAGCCCTTTGTCCTGTCGGTTTTGATAGGGAATATACAATGGTAGGGGAGCGTTCACCGACTGTTCTTGCAGAACTCCAGTTTCCCTTGTCTTTGTCCGTAATAACAAACTGCCCATATCACGCACCGCTGTGAGGCTGTTGGCGGAGCTCCAGAGCGAGCCCATAAGGCACAACGGGTCGAGTGAGTTCCGTAGCGTGATCGGCAAGGGCCCTTCCACCATTAAAGTCCACGTATTTTGAATCGAAAAAGTTGTTTTCATTTCCTCTTGAAACACATTTCCCTCTGTTATTGTACGAATTCTCGAGGGCAGATTTATAGCCTACGCTAAACACTTAAGGTTTGTGTAAGTTTGCTATGAAATGGCCAACAATTTCCTGTTCCAAGTATTTCGTTCTCTTTGTCTCCTAAGTTCTGAAACATGGGTTGTGGTTGCGTCTTAAGAATTGGATAAGTGCAAGAGAAGAGTATCGCGGAAAAATTGCATTTATGGCTCCTTGGCAACTTGGCATTTTCGATGCTGGTAATGGGCTACAGCTGTGAACTCATTAAGCATGTTTTTGCCGTAAAGAAATGCAACTTGATTCCCGTGGTAAATCTGGCGGCAGGTTTCACGCGCGCAGATCTTGAAAAAATCGTCTAATTCCAGTACTTTTGTAGAAAAGATAAATGTTCTTGCGCCAGGATTTTGAAAATGCAGATTTTCTCGTCGTTTAGATTGAAGCACAATCTTACGATCGTAATTTTACACACAGACATTGCAAGTGGGGCATCCCAAGAAGTAAAATTTTTGCCTTTTTCATGTGAAGCAGTCAGACTGGAAATTCCACCTCTACGGTTCTCTGAAGGCATCAATATAAAGTAAAGAGACGAGATAACCTACCGCAAGTGGTCACACCTACCCCCAACATTGAACACACTTTGTTACTTTAGACAAAGCTTAAGTTTTTAATGTCTTCCATTTCAAGAAGTGCCTGAAATTCCTCGAAACCGTGCACTCAGATGATCATGTACTAGTCTGGATACTAAATTATATGCCGCGTGCAAAAATGTCAGGTAGGAATGGAGAGGATGAGGATCGATCAAAACAGGTTGACGCACACGGCCGCAGCTTACCGGCGCGAAAGTCAAAACAAGTATTAACTACGGCGACTCCTTCTTTCTCAAAGAACGTGCTTAACTTCTAATTATATCGCATGGATGCCTGGTTCCCGGTATATATGTAGAAAAGGAAGAGCCGAGTGGTCATTTTTTTCTTACAAGCTGTCGTCAGTCAGTAATACCCAACCCTGAAGTGTATAACGCCTGGGGCTCGGTTCCGAGACCTGTTGGTTAGAAGTCTAATTCCCTAACTACCGAGCCACGAGCTTGTTGTCATGTCGGTTGCGATTGGGAATATACAATGGTAGAAGGGCGCTCACCGATCGTTTTTTACGGAACTTGCTCTTCCCGTTGTGCCTTAGAATTCTCTATTGAACCCTACTAGCCCAGCGGGACGAGTGAGTTCCGTAAAAACGATCAGTGAGCGTCCCCCCGACTCTTAGGTAAATGTATGTCGATTTATGTCTGTAATGCCTGACCTATCTCATGGAACCCGATGACAGAAAGTGATGTGAGAATTTTCGGACGATGTAAACGTTGCACATCTTTCTTGTCCATTCAGCCTCTTCAAGAAAATACCGTTTTCTTGTGCAGAAATTGTGCCCACGTTATTCTATCAACCAAAATGTTCAAAATATGAGTGAAAATGGATGTCGCGATACGCTCGGGCAAGTTCACATGCTCGCACGTGTCTTAGATTTCGACAGCGCATCTGAACGTGTTTTTCTATGAAAGAAGAGTAATTTATTATCGAAGGTTTCACTTAACAGAGGTTGCCGCACTGTAAGATTGATTTTTTTGTCTGATGCCAACCGTGGAAGCCAACTTGCTAACACCATGTTATTTTAAGAGAACCTGGCATTTCATCGATTTTTAAAAGTCATGTTAGCAGATCTGTGCAATTTGGTGCCCTGAAAAGCAGTACTAACGCACACAGACAATCTCTTGTTTAAATTGGCTGAACTTGCTTTGCCGTTTGGAAAATATACTTGTTGTCACAGAAATTACCGCCACCAGAAAACTCTCTTGGAATCTATGCTCAGACTGTAGGCTGTTGGTAAACCGCCATACATAAAATTGCACTAATTCTTAGGGGATTTGCCTTATTTAATTTCCGAGGTAATCTTTTGAAACGGGCCTTTTCAGGCACGCTCCAAATTTTTAGCTAATACCTATGTTGTAAGTACGGTAAATCATTGCACAGTTCTATACTACTGGGTGCCTGTTGGCGGTTTGTAAATATTAAGCGGTTATTCCGCAGTAGCTGACGGATTTCAGCTCAAATATTCAAATAAAAAATTTGGAGCGTGCCTGAAAAGGCCCGTTTCAAAAGATTAACTCCAAGTTCGCGCATTAATTTCCTCGGAAATTAAACAAGGCAAGTTAAAACTGGAGTTCATATACCAGAAAACACTCGAGGAAAGCTGGGGGACCCACTGACGAGCCGAACCCCTCGCAACTGCGTCAGGCAGCGGCATAAGATCGGCGAAACGCGCGTGTCTGGGCTTTAAGCTTATACCTGTGTTGTTAGTACGGTAAATCATTGCACAGTTCTTAGGGGATTTTTGGAAGTAAACTTCACTTAAACATTATTTCTAAATGTTATTTCATTTATACCTTAATAGTCGCTTAGTTTTTTTGCATGGCACGGCCCTTTGTACATTTAAAAATGGAGTTTACTAAATTAAAACCACTTAGGACGTTGTCGGGATTTAGCGGTCTTTTTGCAATTTAACACTCAGAGAAAGGGTATAATTCGGTTTTCAAAAACTTTTCCAATTCCCGAATAATCTTGAACTTGACCTGCCGTTACATTCGCACTAGAGTTTCCAAACTGCAGGCAGCATATTTTCCGCGTACGGAAAACCATATATTTCTCTGCGATATTAAGAGAAGACTGTATGAGGTTCATAAAATGTAGCAGTTGATTTAAGCCATATTGTTAACTTTACAAGCCACATTGGTAAATGACGAAACATAGCGTTCTATGGATGGCCATTCCACGGTATCGAAATAAGAAGCTCCCTTGAAACCGAACTATACCCTTTCTTTGAGTGTTAAATTGGAAAAGGACGTCATTTTTTCCGGATGAGCAAGAGAATGAATATTTTATGCATGTTTTCCTTGAAATATAATTTAATTTTTAAGGGCATTTAAAAGGCAAGAAAACAGTGCCTGCTAATTCAGTGGTCATTTTTTACAGAGTATTGTTTTTGTATGCAGCCGGAAAGAAGTTCTTTCGAAAGCCGGCATCCTGAGGTAACTGAATGATAATAGAATTATGCTGCACGATGATTAATTTGACAACCCTATTTCATTAACCTTTTCGAAAAGAAAGTGCATTTCGGAATTTTGGTTGATATTTCATGAGTTAACTCCTTTACTGTACTGCGCATGTATTTTTTTACATACATATATGCAGGGGAAGTTCTGTTGGGAAGGCGAGTTGTACCCAAAAATTTTCAAGTTGGTTGCTCCATCTCATCGTCCGACGAAATGAATAATGAGAGGTGAGAATGTCGCACTAATGTTTTAGCGTGCAGACAGAGAAAGGCAGGCGTCCTCGGAAGGGGTTGGGGTGTACGTCGTCTTGTGATGGGTGCCGGAGGTGAGGAGGTCTGTTGAGCCTCAGTTGTCTTCACATTCTCGTTATAGGCAATTGTCTGTCAATGAGACTCTACATGTCTGGGCATGCATTCACGGCTGCTGTCCTTAGGGTCAACGGTAGTCATTGAACCGAGGTCGAAGACCCTCGTAGTGGGCGGTTTAGGTCAACATGACGGTTAATGCTGTCCGTACTTAAGTACCACGCCTCGAGAAATTAGCCTGCCTGTTAGGGGCTGGCCATGATAGTTTCTTCAGTACCGTCACAGTTGAAACGGTGAACACGCTGAAGTACGTGCGCAAACACGTGAGACATGGGGTCACGTCGGCGGAAAGTAAGCTTGTGTTCGCTAACACGGATCCCAAGTCGTCGGCTCGTATGGTCAGCATAAATTCAAGAGCAGGGAGCATCTGGAATGCGGTAAATGACATGTGTTTGCCCGTCCCAGAATATGAGGTCCTTTACTTGTCAAAATGCCGTGCACAGTGGGAACGTGGGCTTGTGCGGTGATGGAGGTACCGAACCGGTTTAATTGTTTGGCGGAATAACTCCGGAAGTTCTTGACGTGTAGGGTGGGGAGTGGAGTTTGAGACAAAGCCTCATGGTTGTCTCTGACGTCTGGGAACAGACAAATTGGATACCGGAGAGCCAGTTTTTGCCTACTTACATTAGGTGGGCTAACTTACGAAATGTCGGCCGAAATTTCGAAATGCGTTCTCCTGTCGAAAAGATTAAATAAGTATGGTTGGAACAGTAATCATCGTCCAGCACAATTCTATAATGATCCAGTTACCTCAGGGTGCCGACCTTCGAACTGAACTCATTTCAGACTGCACGCAAGATCGAAGCTCTGCAAAAAAATTTCTACTTTTGTAGCATACAATTTTTCATTGATGCTCGATGCCCTTAAAATTTCAATTATATTTCATGAAGAATGCATAGAAATATACACTCCTTTATTTATTCGGTAGAAAATTATGTCCTATTTCAATTTTATACTCGAAGAGAGAATGTAATTTAGCTTCAAAGAGGTTCCTAATTGTGAGATTTTTTAATACCGTTAAATGGCCGTTCATAAACCGCCATGTACCTGCATTTACGAATGTGGCTTGTAAAGTTAACAATATTGTTCAAATCCACTGTTGGATTGTATGAACCCCATATGGTATCCTCTTAACACCGCAGAGAAATGCATGGTTTTCCGTACGCGGCTTGTAGTTTTTAAACCCTGAATGCAAGTGTAACAGTAGGTCGAGTTCATAATTATTCGGGAATTAGGATTTTTAAAATCGATTTATACCCTTTTTTCGAGAATTAATTGGAAGAGGACGTGATTGTCCACCGAATGCGTAAAAGAATGCATATTTTTATGCATTTTTTCAATGAAATATAATTGAAATTTTAAGGTCATCGAAACTAAATGGGAAAATTGCTTGCTAATTAAGTAGTCATTCTTGCACATAGTCAGAAATAAGTTCATTCGAAAGCCGACAGCTTGAGGTAACTGGATCATTATTGAATCATGCTGCATGATGATTAGTTTAACAACACTTCTTAATTAATATTTTCAGAACGAGAACGCATTTCGAAATTTCGGTTGACATTTCATGAGTTAGCCCACATACTGTAGCTTGCCGCTGCTACAGCTACAATATGCCCGAGGGAATAGGGTTGGGACAAAGCTTCTTTTATCGACCGCAGGGTAGTTTTTCTTATAGTTAAGGACTATTGTAGCATTAGGGCTTTTCACTGTGTCACTGTCTGCCTCTTCGCGAGTACATTTTAGAGCCGGGAAGGCGCCATTCAGGCTCTGATGTAATTGCTCAACTCTGCAGGTTTTTATGATAACGAGTAGAGTGAGTGCCGGATCTCATGAAATGTTGGCTGAAAATCTGAAATGCGCTTTCGATTAGTAAAGATTACCTAGACAATGTTGTAATACTGATTATCTTGTCGCATACTTCTATGATGTTTTGGACTCGACAGGATGTCGGCTTTTAAATACACTGCTTTTAAATCTCATGTAGAAACCGTACTCAGTATAAAAATAACCACTTAAATAGCATGAACTTTTCCCATTGACTCCTGATGGTCTTGCAAATTCAAATATATTTTATAGAAACCAAGAGCAAAAATATGCGTTCTTTCAATCTTATGATAGAAAACTAAGTTTTCTTTAAATTTTATACTCCAAGAAGGAGTATAGTTAGGTTTTAGAAAACCTTTCTAATTGTCGAATAATTTGGAGCCTGATTAACCGTCAAACTAGCGCTTAGTGATTTCATTTTACAGGGTGCATGTGTTTCGCGTAAAGAAAATAACATATTCCTTAATGCACCTAAAAAGACACCATATAGAGTCCATAACATTTTGCAACGGATGCGGACTATGGTGTACCCTTCATGAGGAGCAGTGGTAAACGGACGTGTACTATGCTATGTGAATGTTAATTGCGCAGTCTAAAAAATATCATAATTGGAAACTTTTAAAAGACACAATCATACTCCTTTTCCCGGTACAAAATAAAAATATGACGTAATTCTCTATCAAACGACTGAAAGAAAGCCTATTTTTGTCCTTGGTTATGAAATATATTTGAATTTGCAAGACCAATGAAAATCAATGAGAAAACTGCATGCTAATTAAGTAGTCAGTTTTACTGAGTACGGTTTCTACAGGAGGTCGATAAGAAGTGCACTTAAAAGCCAACACCCTGTCGAGTCCGAAATACTATAGAATTATGTCGAAAGATAATCAGTATTACAACCGCGCCTAAGTAGTCCTTCTTAATCGAAAACGCATTTCAGAACTTCAGCCAACATTTCATGAGATCGGTCACTCACTGTATGTCATATGCATATCGGGTCCGAGGTGTTTTATAAAAGGTTCGTTCTGAATCCTCTCTTAGTTTTTCTAAGACTAGTTCTGCGAGTAAACCCGATATTGGTGAGTTCATATGGGGGCCCTTAACGTGCCATGGAATTGGCAATAGTTATTGATGCAGAGCGCAAGCATTTCTAAAACGTGTTGCGCGGAAATGCCGATGGCGTCAAACTACGCTCTCAATTGCCAGGTCAATTGGCTATTGAGGAAAGCAGGGCAACCACATTAAAGGTCAAAATGCTTTCATCAAAAATTACGACCTTAAATCTCTCGAAGGAATGCCTATTCACTGTTCTTACCATTTTTACTCAACGCCTGTCGACCTGGGGAACTTACGTTTAAAATGAACCAAACAAAGCTTATTTCTTTTCCCTAAAAACATATTTGACTTTAAATCATATTCCTTGGAATGCCTGGCTTCATATAAATACAGATGATCCATCTAGCAGACCCCGGTGGTAGACCAACTGCGCCAGGTGTGTCTGTGCGTATTTTTGTGCTACTGATCCTAGCTACTGATCAGGTTTATGATTGGCTGAATGAAGATGAAATAAGTTCAAAACAGCGCTGTACCAATCTAACCGCATTTTCTCTCGTCCCTCCTCAATGCTATAAATATGAGAAAAAGTAATTGTATCGTACTCCGGACATAGGTACTAAATAAAACACCAGAAAAGTGTTTCGTTGATATCTTGTTTCTGCGTGATACAGCCGCGGAAGGTTCAATTACTCAGAATGGGCATTATGGGGTTATTCCAAAATGGTTGATTGTCTTCGACTCGAATTTTTATTAAAGTTTTGGGTCGGAACCCAACAGAAGTCATGCGCCGGAGACCTAAATGGATGTCCTGCACTGAATAATTTCTGCATTTATTCGCCTGATACATACAGTAGATGTGCTTAGTCATTAATATGTTAAAGGAAATTCTAAAATGTGTTTTCGGCGTAATCCCATGATAATTCACTTACTTCAGGATGTCTTTTTTCGAAGGAACTTCTTTTCAGCCGCCTGCATACGCAACACTCGGAAGAAGATGACTAGTTAATTAGAACAAAATTTTTTCAATGATTTTCGATGCCCTTATAAATTCAAATATATCTCATAGACAACATGCATAAAAATATTCATTCATTTAGTAATTTGGTAAAAAACTTCGTCATCTTCAGGTTTTATGTTTAAAGGAAGGGGTAATTCGGTTTTCAACAGTTCCTAATTATGGGATTTATTAAAACCGCGGAATGTTCGTTCATAACAGATTGTTTCCCTTCATTTAATACCGCTGCTTGTAAAGTGTACAATCAGGTCAATTCCACTGATACATTTTATAAATTCCTATACGGTCTCTTCTAAATGCCTTGAAGAAGCATATGATTTTCCGTACGCGGAAAATAGAAAGCTTGTAATTTTAAAACTCTGAATGCCATTGTAACGGCAAGTCGGTTTCAAAATCATTCGAGAGTTAGAAAGGTTTTCTGAAACGAAATCATACCATTCCTATCAGCATGAAATTTTGAATAGACGTATTGCTCTGCGAAATTAGCAAAAGAATGAATATTTTCATGCATGGTTTCTATAAGATACATTTAAATTTATAAGGATGCCGAAAATCAACAAACATATTTTATGTCAATTAAGTAGTCAATTAATTCAGAGTGTATGACATGCAGGCGGCCGAAAAAACGTTCGTTCGAAAGGCGCAACCTGAAGTAAGTGAACGATCATGGGATTATGCTGCACGATATTTTACATTACAACCCTTTCTTACTAATCTTTTTAAGCCGAAAACGTAATTCAGAATTCCGCTTAAAATTTCTTGAGTTAGCGTACCTACTATATATATATATATTGATTGATTGATTGAAGCGAAAACGCGCTTACCCGGACAAAAATGAGCAGGTAAGGCGATCACAGGAACCAGGGTTTTATTGGCCTGACGTTTCGAAAGAGCACAAGCTTTCATTATCGGAGGTGGCTGCGTTAGGCACATCAGAGTACTTAAGGTTTTTTTCGTGCTGGCGTGTTACTTACTTCTAGCACGTTTAATCGCAAATTTTGGCGATTGTTTTCATGGTGGCATCGGCTCCTCCTCATCCTTTGTCGCGTTTGGTGAGGGCGGCATCGTCGGCGTGACCGCGGCCATTGCTCTTGTCTGTATCGTCCGTTGTCCGCACTCCACGTATCTCGCCTTCCTGCCCGTAACCGTGTGGACGGTGGCTGTCATGGCGGTGTTGACGTCGGGCTGGGGGGTCCTGTCACTGTTGTGCGTTCTCCCCGGGTGCTCGCGTCTGTCTGCGTTCAGACCCAGTGGGCGGTCTCCTGGTTTTGCGTTCGCCGCCGGTTGTCCCCTATTTTTTGTCTGTTTCCGATGCCTGTCCATACTCGTCCGTGTTCTCGCTTGGTCCGGGTTTGACTACTGCCGTCTCTGACCTGGCGCCTCGCCAGTATTATTGAACCTTAATCGTAGGGTTTAGTAGGCGGCCGACAAAGTTACGCAGCGGTTAATCGAGGTAGTTGTGGTGTGTCGTGCAGTTGAAATTTTCTGGGCTTCCTGACTGACTGTTAACTTGCCAGCGGAGGTTTATTCAAAACCCGTTATTCTTTGAAAATTGTTTTTTGCCTATTTTATATGTTATCGCACCTACTTTCTTTGCCGTATGACAGCATACGATAAGACTTTCGGCAAAAAAATGTGTTTAGTCTTCTGGACCCTCTTATATTCCGCCTGCTATTCGCTCTGCGTGTTGCCTCACTTTAAACCCCCTTTACCACCATTCGACGTACGACACGGTCCACAACTTAGTTGGGGTCCTACATCCTACCGTTGCCCCTTAAGGTGCGCCTGCTAGTGGAATGTTGACCAATTGCAAAATCTAAACCGACAGGATATGTCAGGTGAGAGATGGTGTCGGACTTCCAACATCCCCTTATTTCATGTCAGCTTGTTTAATGAACTGAACTACCCAGGTAAAGTTAACCAAGCATGTTCACACTGGACATATGCAATTTTTCGAGCAAGCATACCGTAGTCTGCCTGGGAAACGGATGGCTTCTCGAGTTCGCCATAATCTACCGCCAAATATGACTTTATTGCAGTAGAAGTAGGCAGTAGTTTAGTCTCGTTCAATTTCTCTCTGCCCCAATCGCTTAACTTATGTCCATATTTTGTCTGTGATTGAGAGCCGATAATTAAGAAGTGACAGAAGCTACGGACTGGGAGACCGACTGACGTAGGGTGATATTCTGACGGCGTATTGACGGCGTCTCAACATGCCACCTGTTCGCCGCCCCCAAGTGGACAACCTACCTACGACCTTGACACCTGATCGAATATAAAAACACAATCTAAGGGTCAAACCCCTGGGAGGGGAAGAGACGTGGGGGAGGGACGATGGTCAGTAATAGCACTAATCCGGTTAGGAAATCTTCCCTCTTTCCACAAAACTACACCAAAATTTGGCTGGAACTGGCTGAGGTTTTTAACTAGGTATTTAGTAAGACAGATGGCCTAAATTTGGTCGTGGTACTTATTAGATGGAAAATAATAGTAGGCTAATTTATACATTACAAGGGGGTGACATTGACTGGTAGTTTACCCAAAAACCTTTGTGCCAGAATCAGCACTAAAGTAATGCCACCATTACCGGCACTTTGCGATCCCCACAGACATTTAATCATAATTCCTAGGACGACTACACAAGAAAACGAGTCCGTGATTAACTGGTAGAGAGGTGAGCTTGCCACCCAATCGCCAGAGCATGGACGCCCATATCTCCGATTAACCATAACTGGGGTTGGGCGGGATTAGCTGACGCAGGCTACTATGACAGAAATGCCCACCACTAGTCTTGCTTATCCTTCCCGGCCTTCCTTTTACACAAGAAATTTATTGCTTGTAATCATTATATAACTGGTGCTTCGCAGTTGGGAGTATATCGTCCCTGGGTGACTTTCTCAATTTCTGTAAATTACAGCCAGTACATGCGAGAGGTTTAAACCCGGAATGTTGCGTGCTTTCTGGAAATAAAACGTCTTTATGTTCCCATGGAGAGGTATTACGGTGTCCATAAAGTGCCTCAGTAGATATGGGTGGTTGGTCTCACAATCGAGCAGTGTCGGCACGCATGCAGATATTAGGCTGCACTAAACGTCCTGCCAGTTTATAAAACATTCGCACAGGCAAAAAATTGTATGGGTGAAGTGCACCCTTTCGTCAAATGTAGAACCAAGAGACACATTTTTAAACGAAGTGAAAGTAAAATTTATTTTTTGCGAACCATTTCTCCATACATTTAATAGAAGTTAGAAAGGATTACACATGCTTGGAGAAGTGCGCAATAAATAATAAACATCCATTAATCATCAGGTGGATTTCTTAGGAAATCCTGTTCGAACAGTCAACTTACTGTATCAGATTTGGTGAATTTCAGACGTTTCCCTGCGTTGGGCGGATAATTTGACCCAAATGTGATTAAATCTAAAACTCCCAAAGGAGCCTAATAATTCAGATGGCTAGAGCGATGGCTGTACTAAAGCCTTCCACTTGCTATGGTGGGTTCGAATCCCACCGAGGCGTCGAGTTTTTCACAGTTGGGTCAATATCAATAAGTAAGAGGTGATTGTAGGCAACTTGAGAGATAAAAAACGGAAACCAACACCCTACAATTAAGTAATTAACCTAAAGTTAACATCCACGCCCTTTAACAGGGCAAATTCAGCTGAGAACTTTTCCTAACAAAAGTAGGGCGTAAAAATGAAAACTTTTTACGTATTTCTGCGCTCACTTTCGCCACAAAATGTTTATCTGTGAGCTAACTTTGCACCACGGAGTGCCGTATACAGCAAAGATGATCAACCGGAAGCTGCCAGCGATATGTGACCAGTACGCCTAATGCGACAAAGACCTACTATTTCTTATGCCAGCTGTTAACTTACCGTCGTTATGCGCAAGCATAAGTGGACGCATATAACCTGCACAAAATGTACTACAGCTAGGAGAATTTTATGACGGTGGGACGGCGTTCATTGGATTGTTTGTCCTAAGGACAAATTGTGCAGGCCTGCAAGTTGCTGCAGCATGTGTTTACCGGGTTTTAGCTGACCTGTTAAACACGATGCCAAGTAGGGCCTCCTGTATCGTCAACAAAACTGTCGACACCTTCATTACCTGATCGCAATTTTGTTTTCGACTGAGATACCGCACCAAAAACACCCTGCTGCAGCGAAAATTCATCGGTAGAGGCAAACAGACAGACCTTTGCGCAAGCAGGCTGTTACTTCGAAAAACAGGAATGTTGCGTAAATGTCACGATGACAGCACAGTCATTAGCTAAAAGCCCAGACACGCGGGTTTCGTCGATGTTGTGCCGCTGGACGATGCAGCCGCGAGGGACTCGACCCACCAGTGGTTACTATGAGTCCGATTGTCTTAGCGGTTATAGAACTCCTGATGCCTTTTTCACTACATACAGTAGGTGGGCTAGCTCATGAAATGTCAACAGAAATTCCGAAATGCGTTTCCGTCTCGAAAGGATTAGTTAAGTAGGGTTGTAAAACCAATCATCGTGCAGCATAATTCTATAATAATTGAGTTACCCCAGGACGCCGGCTTTCGAACAAAAGTCTTTTCGGCAGCATCCAAAAATACTCGGTAAAAAATGACTACTTAAGTAGGATGCATTTTTTCATTGATTTTCGATGTCCTTAAGGATTCAATCATATTTCATGGAAAAGATGCGTACAAATAGTCATTCTTTTGCTCATTTGTTTGAAAATCACGTCTTCGCTCAACTTTACTCTCAACGGAAGGGTATAATTCGGGTTTAAAAGAGTTTCTTATTGTGAGATTTTTAATACCGTGAAATGGCCTTTCCTAAAACGTCATGTCTCTGCAGTTACAAACGTGACTTGTAAAGTTAACAATGTGGCTCAAATCCACTGCTTAAATTTATGAGCCGCATTAGGTCCCCCTTTAATACCGCAGAGAAATGTATGGTTTTCCGTACGCGGAAATTAAACGCCCTGTCGTTTGGGAACCCTGAATGCAAGTGTAACGGCGGAGCGGGTTCAAAATTATTCGGGAAATGGAAAAGTTTTATAAAACCAAATTATACCCTTTCTTAAAGTGTAAAATTGAAAGCAGGCGTACTTTTTTCCTGATTCAGCAAAGGAATGACTATTTTATGCATGTTTTCCATGAAATATAATTGAATCTTTAAGTTCATTAAAAATCAAGGAAAACAATCATGCTACTTAAGTAGTCATTTTTTACGGAGTGTGGTTTTTACATGCAGCCGCAAAGAAGTTCATTCGAAAGTCGGCATCCTGAGGTAACTGAATTATTATAGAATTATGCTGCTTGGTGATTAGTTTTACAACCCGATTTAATTAATATTTTCGAAACGAAAACGCATTTCGAATTTCAGTTGACATTTGATGAGTTAGACCACTTACCGTACTTCCTTATGACGATGGGAGAAATGGCTTTACACGACGAGATTTCCGAATGCGACGTTCTCCTTCTAAAGAAACTGAAGGGGATCAGAATGATCAAAGATGTCATTATTGTTGGAGACTTCAACTTCCTCGATATCGGCCTTGAGTGTTTTGGGTCCACCGATCTGAACAAACCGGAGCTTCAAATCGCCTCTAAGATTAGAGATAAGATGTAGAGGCGTTCAGAAGACGAAGATGCAATCACTAGAACAAGAAGTTTATTGGTCTGACGTTTCGAATTCTCATTCGGCAGATTCGACGGGACCCGGCCATATTTTCAAATTTCAAGAGGCCGAAATCCTCGCAAGGGGTGACCACCTCGTGATCCGCGAGCTGCTCGAGTCATGGTTCTCAGGCCTGCAATCCATCAGAAAGCACAATGACCTCCCGGTACCATATACCGTGCTGAGATTTTCCCTGGGCAGGGGAATCAATCACGTGGGGAGGGCGCGGGCGAGCAATTATCCCCGTAACAGTGAACCAATTTGCCGAGCAGTCGTCACACCGGCATCCAGCACGGATGATGAAATCACGACCATTAACGACTCGGACGCGGACTGACAAGCCATTATCGCACCAATTACGACCCCAGCGGTGATTGCGTGAGCTGTTAATTACAGCGCGCATATGGCCCCACGGCAGCCACGTGCTATAACTACTGCACTCCTTGTGCCACCGTCACCTTTATCTGCGACTGTCTCTGATGATTGATTCGAGTACGAATCCGATACATCAGGCTAATAAGTTTCTTGTTCCAATGATCGCATCTTCGTCTTCTCAACTGCTACCCGGAACTCGCCTGTTCGCTTCTATCAGCAATGTGGAGGCATTTCCGGCTATTAGGGAGTATGGGACACGGAAGGTAACTGTAAGCTTAACATACTGCAGAACTCTCTGGAACACCCTAAGAACCTGTACGGTTACATACGTCATGACAACTGAAATTATGATCAAATGGAACAGTGAATACGGACGACCAAATAGAATCGGTTATCTCTGGTTCATTTCGCTCGTCATACACTTATGACGACAGAAAAACCACAAGGTTAGGCATCATTTGCACTTGAAGAAAATTATCGCTTCTCGGAAAACTACCGTCCCGTCAGTGAGTGATCATGGAACGAAGAGGCAATTAATGACGCATATGGAGGAGAGAAACCTATACTGTTCTGCCGAGCACGGATTTTGTCGTGGTCACACTCATGTATTTACTCGCAGGAAAGTGAACAAAGGCCATAGACGAAGGCCGTCAAGTGGATGTTATTTCTTTTGATTTCAAAAGGGTGTTTGATAGCGTACAGCAGGTGGGCTAACTCAAGAAATGTCGACCGAAATTCCGATATGAGTTCTGGTTTCAAAAAGAATAATTAAGTATGCTTGTAAAACTAATCATCGTCCAGCATAATTCTATAATAATCCAGTTACCTCAGGGTGTCGGCTTTCGAATGAACCTATTTCCGACTGCATGCAAGAACTATACTCTGTAAAAAATGATTACCTAAGTAGCATACAATTTTCTCTGTAATTTTCGATGCCTTACTGTTTCAATTATATCTCATGAAAACCATGCATAAATTATTGATTCTTTTATTTATGCGGTATAAAATAGAATCTGCTTTCAATTTCATACTCAAAGGAGGAGTATAATTTGGCTTTAGAAAAACCTTTTCAATTCTCGAATAATTTTGAACCCGACTTTCCGTTACACTTGCATCCAGGGTTTTTAAACTACTAGCCGTATATTTTCCGCCTACAGAAAACCATAAATCTCACAGTTAGAAACTTTTTAAAACCGAATTCTACTTCTCCTTTGAGTATAAAATTGAGAACAGACGTTATTTTCTACCGAATAAATAAGTGAATGAATATTTTTATGCATGGTTTCCATGAGATAAAATTGAATCAGCACGTGTTTTCCGACTTGACTTGTCAATTGTAACATGGAAATATTCGCAGAACATATCCATAAAGATTGATCAGTTGAATTAGTTCCCTCTTTTCCTATAGGAAAGTGAGGCGCAACCTGATCTAGACATTCCGCCTTTCTCGCGGACATGGCCGACTGCCTTAACCGGAAGATTTCTTCGAGTTAGAAAACACGAGTCACCTGCGGGCTTTAAGCTGCATTTAAGCGTCATCAGCCAACGGGTAATTCGATCACAGAATTCACTCTAAAGCGAAATTATGGTTTCTGATACCATAACTGTGCACAAAAGACAACTGGACTGTTTGCTTTTTAAAGAAACGTCTTTCACTGCAGGACTATTTATGGCCAGCTCTGAACTTCAGAAGACGAGGTGGCGAGCATACGTAGCTTTCGATAAATTCTCATCGGGCCAGTACAGGCGCTGGCCTAGTAGCTTAGGGTAGCTCGATGGGACCTTATAAATCACACGAAAAGCTTCGTTGGGGTCCACACGATGTCCGGAATCGACAACATGCGCGAGAATGGCGCTGCTTATACTCCTCGTTTCGCCTTTTCC
>CACRXP010000684.1:323935-350952 GCA_902702965.1 Spirometra erinaceieuropaei | reverse complement strand
CTTCAATATAAACCATATGACGCGCTTAAATAGATTACGGCGCACTAAACGTCCTGACTTGGAAGGCTGCCAACTGACGGGATAATTCGGCTTGACGGACGGTCAGGCTGCATAGTTCCTTCTTAATGGGGCCTTTATGGCGCAAGTCGCCGTCTCTGCGCCCACCTTGCTATGGGACGCTGTGTGCTGTTGGAAACGACACTTATGGACGAGGAAATGCTGCCGTCGACTATACCACACTATCATCGACATATGGTGACCCCTTGCGAACGTTAACCTTCCTTCTTCCCAATCTACGATATAGTCAGGCGTCCCCAATGACAACTATCCACCGAAAGTGCTGCTTATTTTGGTACCTGCTTCTGGTATTCTTTCGGCTGCACACTTTACTCGGCTGGCCGAACGGCTTATGGAGATGCACGGTTTTTCCAAGCCATGGCTCTCCGCTCTCTCAACTTCCTCAATTTCTCCTGTCTCCTCTCTCCAACCTGAAGTCTGTGGTTGCAAAGATTGCCCAAGATATGACTTCTCTTCGAGAACCGCCAGTTATTCGCTTCTACTGGTAGCAGCCAGCTCCTTTATCATCCCAGAGTTCAGCAAGGCCATCTAACCGGCATGTCTAGTTTACACACTCAACTCGCTCCAACACTGCCGCCACCTGCTGGTATCACACCACCTTTGGTGCTAAAGCCTGTTGCTACATCTACCCCTGCTCTTTCATCTCTAAAGAGAACAAACGGGTCAGCCCAAAGATCAGTGCGACAACTCTTCGTGGAAACTCTAACCCCGGTCGCACATATTACGTCTGCGACAACTGGAGTGGCAGGCGTCTTTTGGTCAATACTGGTGCGCAACTGAGTGCCATTCCTCGCACCACAGGCGGTCGTTGGTGCCCTAATCCCAGTCTCTTCCTTCAGGCCGCCAACACCTCGCCAATCGCCACCTGCTTATTCTCGCCGCCTCAAGTCTGCACGTCTTGCTGCCGCCAAGGCGGAGTTCGAGCACATGCTTCAGGGGGGCATCATCCATGAATCTGAAAGCCCATGGGCCTCACCCCTCCAAAATTACGATTGATCATGGCGCCCAGTTTGAATCTGACCTCTTCGAGTCTCCTTTCTCCTTTTAGGTTGTACTCGCATCCGCACTACAGCCTATCATCCGGCAGCCAACCAGATGGTCGAGCGGTTTCTCTGCCAGTTAAAGGCATCCCTACGTGTCACAGACGATCCGGATAACTGGAAGGCCCACCTTCCCCTGGTCCTGTTGGGCGTCCGCTCCTCTCTCAAGTCGGACTTCGACTGCTCCGCCTCTGAATTGGTGCTCGGCACCACCGTCCGACTTCCTGGCAAGATGATCCCGCCAACCATCGAGATGAGGTCGAAGATCCCACCAACCTCCTGCACTGTCTTCGGAACTGATGTGGACACTCCCCGGTTCCGCCCAGACCATCTGTCTCCAAGTATTACCTCGAGAAAAACTTGGCGACGTGCTGGCGAAGTCAGGTAGGCCAGCCACCGAAACTACCCTACGATGGCCCCTTCCGAGTTACCTCTCGTAGGACAATGAACTTCCGCATCCAACGCGGAACTCGCGAGGAGATCGTGATCATGGACCGTCTCCGAGCTGATTTCCCAAACACTCTTCCGGATGAGCCCTCTGATTCCATACCCCCTGCCCCATCTCCTCGACCCTCTTTCGCTCAGCCCCGTATCCTCCTTCTTCCTCCATAGCCGTTTCTCCCAACTGCAACTGCCTCCTCATCAACCTCCACCGCCGTAGCCGCAAGACATAAACACCCTCCCCTGTGCCCCTGTATATGTCACCCGTAGTGGACGCCATTCTCGTTTTCCTGGACGTTTGATTACTCATATTTTTAGACATGGGCATTTCGCTCGGCACCGCTCCACGCCGCCCCTGGTCCAGCCTGGGGGTACTGTGGCATTCCGCGTTTTTCCTCACTGCCTTTCTGTCCGCCTCACGTTCCCTGTCGATCAGCTGTTGGGGTCGCGCGAGGCTTGTCACTACCCTCGCGAGAGCTCGAAACCAATCAACGCTGCCACTTCTCTGATTAGCTGACGGACGGCGCACAACAACCTCAACGGCGGACACGGAAAAAACTACTTGTCTGGAGAGACAGCCTGGGACAACTGCTTGCAGAGCCTCTGGCACGGTCTTAAACGTCAGTAAAATTGTCCAACGCAATCTGATTTGCGGACACGGAAGAACTACTTGCCTGGAGGGATAGCCTGGGACAACTGTTCGCGGAGCCTCTTACACGTCAGTAAAGTTGTCCAACACAATCTGCCTTCCCTGACTTCTGATTTGGGGACCTTTGTGTTATCGACCATACCATCTTGACAGCCGGCTGACAGCAGCTCTACCCGCTGGGTCAGCATTGTGGCGACTTGACGGCCTCATAACGAAAATACGGCCACGTAACCATGATGATGCCCTCATCCATATAGAGGAACGAAGCTCCTAACGCATGCAAATACTGAAAATGCGTCTAATCGCCTATTCTTCTGGTGACACCTTCCTCCTCCTCCTCCCCATCCCCCTCCCCCTCCCCCTCCTCCAGCAGCAGCAGCTGAGCAATAGGTTGGGTGGTATGTGACTATTGGACGCAGAAAAGAAGCTATGCAGCTCTTATTCGAGATTAAAAAAATCATGCACATCCTGCGGAATGTCCCAGTAGATTCTAAGACAAAATAAACTATCCTGGATGACTGAATCAAACAAATTCCGCGTCTGAAGACTCCTGGCGAGGCAGAGAAGCAATTCCAAGTAGAGAAGAACGCTATGCTAGCTTCCATCATACATGGAATGATACGTGTGTCTGGCAGTAAAGAGGGCCTCGGGAGATACTTGTGAAGTCCGTTATCTTCAACCTGAAGAGAGGACAGTTCGGTGTTAACACGTGTGGACAAAGGCCACAGGTTCCTGTGAGTTTGTGCTGGGAAAGTTTCTGACAAAATTTTACACAGTAGAGTAGCGCATCAGAGTTAGGACCGGCGTTAGATCGACCAAACCGTCTGATTTTGACTCTGACCGCCAGCTGATCGGCGCTTTCGTAGAAATCAGATATAGAGTCCAGACTCTGACATAGACAGTTGTCCATCACCAGCAGGAATACCACCAGGACGCGGAGGAAGATTTCCAGACGCTAATATCCCTACCTATGGACTTTGGTCTTGAATGAATATCCAAATCTCAGGACAGCGAGACGCTTACTCATATTTGGTATCCGGGAAGACGGGTTGCCCGTTAGCCTAGCTGCTGGCTACCCGGCGCGTCCACAGGTGGCGGATAGTGGGACGACCTTCAGTGAAGGTTAGCTGCGAAATAAGCAGACCCAGGTCTGACGAATAAGCAGTCGCGGACCGGCAGCGACATTGCTACCAGGGTGCGGTGGGCTGAAGTCTGGCACGCTGAAAGCCTTATAAAATGCCGCAAAACCCAATGACGGCATTGTGACATGGCGACCGTAAACCGCCATTAAATAAGTTTACTAGCCACCGCTGCTTTGTGGTTAGGCTTTTAAGCCAAAGCGCTAGAGGAGACAACCTCGAACAAACAATCCGAGCGGCTGTTGGGGACCCGCCCGTATTCAAAATTCCCAAGACACCTCATGAAAAATGTCCGATCACAGTACTACGATCCATGCTACGGCGTCCGCGGGAACCGACGCGCTCCGCAACCCTGGTCCAGTGGTGCGGGCGAATAGTATGCGAGCTGGACTATTCAATCGTGGAAGGACTCTCGGTATTGGATGCTGGAATGTACGAACGTTCCTGGACCCTGGTACCCAAAGTCTGACCGCACGCAGCCTTCATCAGTACAACGTGGATGTCTGCTGTCTGTCTGAGGTACGACTCCCTGACTCGGGCTCCCGTGAAATCAAGATCCCTGGAGTCGAATCCCACTTCACCCTGTACCACAGCGGCCCCCTCGATTCCTCTGGTCGGCATGGTGTGGCGATCGCCCTATCACAACAAGCAGACCTCGCGCTACTTGCTTGGGAACCAGTCAATGACCGGATGGCCTACGTGCGACTGAAGGGTCACTTCACGAACATCTCCATCGTCGCTGTGTACTCACCAACTTCGGCTGCCGAACAGCGCGATAAAGAGGCGTTTTACTCTCAGTTGCAAGCGCTAGTTGAAAGACTGCCGCGCCGCGATCTGCTGATTGTTGCTGGCGATTGGAATGGTCGAACTGGACCTGGCGACTCCACAACCAGTCATCTTCTTGGCCGCTTTGGGCTTGGTTCTCGATGTGAAAATGGTGAGAGATTGCTGAACTTCGCTGATCGAAACCGACTGCTTGTCACCAACACATGCTTCCAGCATCGAAAAAAACATCTGCTGACCTGGTATTCAAACGATGGTCGTACGGCCAGTCAGATTGACTACATACTAGTCAGCTCAAGATTCCGCAGCTGGGTTCACGATAGCAGATCGATGCGTGGTGCCGAGACTGGTAACGCCCATGGGTCGGACCATGTCCTCGTCCGTACACGCCTGAAAGTTCATCTCTCATCCGCGCCGAAAATGCCACGTCCTAGACGCCTCAATGTCGCAAAAATCCGGCAAGCCAGCACTGCTGAGGCCCTAAGCAGAGAAATCCGGACCTGTTTTACGACCCGAGCCGACGGAGAAGTCAGGAACCAGTGGTCGTCATTGAAGACATCAGTCTATGGGGCAGCTGAGAAAATCCTTGGATACACCCAGCGACGCCGCAGTGACTGGATCAGCGAAAGAACCCTGCAGTTGTCTGCTCAGACGGCTAGAGCCAGGTCCCGCAACGATGACTACTTCCGCCAACTTCGGAAGATGACGTCAAAATCGGCCAGGGATGACCGAAAGCAATATTGGGCTGAAATAGCGACATCCATGGAACAGGCCTCGAACGTTGGTGACACTCGAAAGCTCTACCGTCTGATCCGCCAAGTTAGCGGTAAGCCCTCTACATTGAGTGACTCTGTTCGCGATGTGAACGGCGGCTTTATTGCTGACAACTCGGCCAAAGTCGAGCGCTGGCGTGAGCACTTTGAGCACCATCTCAACTTCGATACCCAACCAACATCGTCCTTGCTCTCCTCCACAGCGGAGTTTCTTCCCTCTCCTATCTATGCAGTGCCATGCGATCCCCCCTCCGAGGAAGAAGTCGCCGATGCCATACGAAAGTTGCGCAACAATAAGGCACCCGGAGAGGACGGTATACCCGCTGAAATCTTCAAGTCTTGTGTCGACACTCTGGCGCCCTGGCTCCATGAGGTGATTGAACGAGCGTGGAGAGACGAGGTTGTTCCTGATGACTGGGGCTTAGGCATCCTTGTACCTATCCTCAAGAAGGGAGATAAGACGAGATGCGAGAACTACCGCGGCATAAGTCTCATCGACGTTGCTGCGAAGATCTTCGCTATTGTCCTACTCCGGCGATTCCAGGCTGTGCGTGACTCCAGGACGAGGCCCAACCAAGCCGGATTTCGTGCTGGACGTGGATGCGCAGATCAGATATTCACACTGAGGCGCATTCTCGAATTTCGCCATAGCTACCAACAACCGACGGCCGTCTGCTTCGTTGACTTTGCCGCCGCGTTCGATTCCGTTCACCGTGAGTCCCTGTGGCGGATAATGGCGCTAGATGGTGTACCGGCAAAAATCATCGCCATGATCAAGGCCTACTATCGCTCCACTACTGCAAGAGTCCTGGTCCGTAACAATCTTTCCCAACCGTTCGGTATTCGGTCTGGCGTCCGACAGGGTTGTATCCTGTCACCCATACTGTTCAACTACGCTATTGACTGGATCCTCGGGAGGGCCCTACGCGACGGTGACGGTGTTGAATTTGCACCCGGATATCGACTGACTGATCTCGACTACGCCGATGATATCGCCTTACTTGCTTCAAGTTATGGTGATCTGCAGTCTATGGTGTCACGGGTGAACGAGGTCGCCAAAGCAGTCGGTTTGTCCATAAACGCTGGGAAGACCAAAGTATTCTCAAGCTGCATCCCTGACCAGGAGAAGGCACCCCTGGGGATTGATGGCTGTCAACTTGAAGAAGTGGACAGTTTTAAATACCTTGGGGCGAGGCTGCTGCCTAACGGACAGAGTAAGGACGACATTGTCTCCCGAATCGATGCTGCCCGCTGGGTTTTCTCAAGCCTTCGGAAATGCCTGTGGAGCCGACGTGACCTTTCCATCGCCACTAAGATTCGCGTGTACCGTGCATCTGTCCGGTCTGTCCTTCTCTACGGTTGTGAATGCTGGGCTTTGCGCGTGGAGGATGACCGAAAACTGGAGGTATTTGACCACCACTGCCTGAGGATCATCCTTCGAGTGAAGTTAACCGACTTCGTCTCAAATGAGACAGTCCGCGCTCGCTGCGACAACATCGCAAGGATAACTCAGGCCATCCAAGAAAGACGACTGAGGTGGTTCGGGCATGTTCTTCGTCGTCCACCTCAGGAGCTCAGTGTTACTGCCCTCGACCCGGCACCGTTGCCCCATTGGAGGCGTCGAAGAGGGGGTCAGTTCAAAACCTGGCTCGACACTGTCCGTCAAGACATGGAGGTGGTTCTTGGACCTTCGGTATTCGGTCTCCGTCGTTGGCGAAGGGAATGGGTCGAGCTGTCTAGATCTGCTGCCGCAGACCGTCACGCGTGGAGAGGTACAGTTCGGGACATCATCGAGGCCGGCTAGATCAGGCATGATCGCAGCCGTATCAAGTACAAGTACAAGTAAGTATGGATGTTACCGTGCCTGATAAAGCTAGCCACGATGGTTGGACCTCTCCACGCCTAAGGATCTGTGAAAACGAACCAAGAGGACCCGGCCCGCCCTCTATTCTGACGACTGAGACCGAATACCGAGGACCAAAAAATCAATTCTGTGCCTGACGTACAGGGTCCGATCAGCTCGAGGTATCGTCGTGATGCTGTCGCTGCGAGGGTGGGCTGTCTTACCGGAAACCAAGTCAGCGTACATACACCACATGAGGGATGATTCTCGCGCCGCAGTGGTCAAACACCTCCAAATCTCGCCTATATTCCACGAGAACAGCCCAGAACTAACAATTGTGCGGGAAGACCGACCGGGCGCATGTGACGTGGAGATGCCAAGTAGGATTCGTTGACATTTTTCACAGATTTTAACAATACCGCAAGCGGCATCGATTCAGAAGACGATGTAGCCTTTACTCTGTTTATTTCTTCGAATTGACGCCCATTTATACCTAGGGGTTTTTTACTGGTCAGAGATACAACTCAAAAACACTGTGGCCCTCCCAGCGTTTGTCTATTAGCAGACAGATCTAAAAACCCCGCTAACCTAACGAAATTACACCCTACAATTTATCAGTGGGGCATCAACAATGACATCGTTTACGTAGTCGAAGTCGGTCAGGCGGCGTCCGAGTGAGAACTAACCACTGCCAAAACCGTGTAAAGCCCTACTAAGAAACCAATGGATGGTGCAGTCAAACAGAACGGCCGACAAGACGCCGGAGAGAATATCAAGCAATTATTGCGTATCAGAGCTCACGCAGTGACGGAGTAATAGCAGGCTATGATCACAGCGATAACTTTTGCCGGCATACAGACTACTTCCATTATCCACCACAATGACTCACGGCAGACGGAACCGAATGCAGTGGCAGGGTCAGCAAATCAGACGACCTTCGCCAACTGGTAGCCACAGCCGAATTGAGAAATAAACCGTAAGTTGGATATCTAGTAGGCTCATCCAAGTCTAGCTCAAAACTGTCTTGGTTGGGTCGCGTCCTCGGAATACATACACTTTAATATCGCCTGGGAATGACAACAGTGATGACCTTTGCAGCAACGCCAATTAGACTTATGCCGCTGGCACAACGATGCTGGGAACAACCTAATCCGTCAGAAATGCACAATCACCTCACGGAACCAGGGTGTCAGAGAGTGGACGCAGGACTTCTAGATTCGCTGGAAACACCGTACTGTGTGGGGTCGTGTTGTTGTGCATCTCCCGTATTGCTTCGGCACAGCACAGGCTGCAGCGAAATAAAACAGCGATCTGCAGGAGAACGAAGGGGCGGTTGGTTACTCATCAAATTCGAAAGGGCGTTCGAAATGCACACACCACCATCCGACATTGGCCGAGTTTTCTGCAGTGCAGAGGCCCTATCAGTAACCTGGCGAATAATTCAGCGGAAATTTCGAATGCCCCCAACGTCTGAGGCCGGTTTCATGGAGGTCGCTACCCCACCCCGTGGCGTCTGCAAGCATCTCTAGTCGACTCTGCCAACACTTTTCGAAGTTGGCGGAGTCGCCAGACGACCTAGCCAGGGCCGTCTCGGCAGACAACCGTGTAGTTCTTCTGATGACCCAGTCGCCGCAGCGCTATTGGACGGATGGAGGAATTTTCTCAGCTGACCCGTAGGCTGATGAATTTAATGATGACCATTTGCTACTGTCTTCTGCTTCGACTCGAACCGTAAGCGAGAAAGGGCTTCTGTGCCCGGGACCTCGGGTATTCTGGACCGTTGTAGTTTTGCGACGTCTGTAACGGGGGCACGGCCTGACCCGTTGGCGTTGCCAGTTTCAGTACTAATAAAGGACATGCAATCCTGAATTCAGCTGCGCAACATTGAACCGACTATAATGCAATCAATCTGACTGGCCACACGACCAAAGTTTGATTACCGGGTCCGTGGACGCTCGTGATGGTGGTGCTGGCGGCGGCGATGGGGATACACACTCGTGCTGCTGACATCTGACGGACGCTGACAAGCGAAGTTAAACATTTCATTACCAATGTCGCATCAACAAACAAGCCCAAAGCGACCAACAAGGTGGCCATTTAAAGAGTTGGTTGGCAAGGCAGCAATCACCAGATCACGGTGACAATGTCTTTCAATGGATTCCTGCGGTTGAAAGTAGAAGACATCCTTGTAACGTTGGCCAGCAGTTGAGGTTAGTCGTACAAAGAGACGATAGATACTCTAAAGTGACTCTTCGGCCGTACGTAAGACAACGTACGATTGGTTGGTATCCATGTAAACAACGCACACTCTGTTGTGAGAGAGCGAGCGCTACATCATAACTACCAGAAGTCACGTGGGTCGCTGTGGCATAGGGTGAGGTGGGGTAGATGTCCAAGTCACGTTATTCTGATGGGGACGGCGTGCCGTCAGACGAGTACCAACGTCCAAAGGCGTTCACACATTTCAGCGTCCAGTGCAAGAGTTAGTCTCCCACTCAGTTCAACCGGCATACTATTCCCATGCACCCTAGACCAGGGTTGCGGAGCTCGTCAGTCTCCGCGACCATCACAGCATAGATTGTACTACGTGAATCTGGAATTTCCGCAAGATTTCTCGAGAATATAAGTGTGGGCGGGTTCCCAACAAAAGTTCGTGTTGTTTGTAGTGCTTTGGCCCAAAAACCTGACTGCAAGGTAGAGGTGACGAGCAAATTTGGTGGCGGTTCACGGTCGCTACGTTACAGTGCCGCCACCGGGGCTCTGTAGTCGGCATGCCAGACTTCAACCCTCCGCGCCCTGGTGGCACCATCGTTTCTGGCTCACGAGTGCTTGCCCATCAGATCGGAAAGTATTTTTATATCGGAGATGGTCTTCGGTGAAGATCGCTTTACCATTCACCATCTATGGACGTGCCGATAGTCCGCAGCTGGGCTAACGGGGAACCCATCTTCAGGGGACGCCAGTAATAAGTATATTAGCAACGCTACGTGTAGTAATGTGCGACTAAATATGCATCAGACGCCCATCTTTTCACTTCCTAACTGGTTAGCAACAGCCAGAAAGGGTGGATTCCATCGCCATTAACCAACCCGAGCCCGAAGGCTCCGCCTCCGAACACGTGACAAGCAGATAGACGGGCTGGGTGCTGTTTGTATATTCACAGTCCGACTCATAGAAACAGGTGCGTGAGGCATGCAAGAAAACTGCTCCTTCTGTCCAACTATTACGACCTACGATAGGGAGCCTTGGTGCACCAGGGACAGCGTAAAAAGGAAATAGTGTAGAATCTACATGGAGACAGACACGACTATTTGCGTGTCCTTGTATAAAAAAGTTATTACATGAAAACTTCACAATAATGATAAATTCAAGTTCTGTTGTTAAGAAAAAGTTGCTTATGCGTGCAGTCTTCAGCATACAAACGTGGATAATAAATCGCAAAGGAGGTCTGATAAGGTTTCAGAAGTATACTTAGAAGTACGTTTAAAAGGAATTAGGCATATTAGGGAGTAATTAAAATACGGCTCATAGTAAGATGCACGCCAGGGTCTTATTAGAAAGGATCGACTGATTAAGATCCTCCGTTGAAGGAAACAATTGGTTTCCTATTAATGTTTGCGACTGTTCTAGCGGGCATGTTGTATCCGTTAAAAGAGAGGTTCGGGACGTAGAGTCAATAACGCGGCGTTGGCAATTCGTCGGAACGTCGTCAGTCTTCACAGTAGGCAAATCACTTAGGGCAGTCGTTTTTCGGGACTTTCTTATTGAAGACACAAACTTTGCAGCGTTATCATCTACCTTGAGGTTTCCAGTGCGACTGCGGAGCCTTTTTGATATTGGTGAAGTGATCGAGTGACGTCGACTCAGTGCTTTCGAAGGCGAATCCTTTTCCACATCTCTTTACTAGAATAACCGGTTAAATATAAAATATGTACCTGGACGGCAGTGCGCGGCGCCGTGCGCCACCCATACTCAGATCTCTATCTCTCAATCGCATGGCTGGCACTGGGGGAAGCAATCTAACAGAGAATCGGTCTACGTATGAGTTGAATACAGAAACACATATTGGAACAATAAAGAAATCAGCTTTTATATAAAAATAGCTATATATTGGAAGAATACAATAGGCAGAAGGGTTGACGATGAGAGTTTGTGTTTTGAATTAGGTGTAAGCTGGAAGATAACAGTAAACAATACGGATTAAAGGAAAGTTGGTAGTTGAGTGCCTTACTCGAGTAAGACATTCCAATTTCTTTATCAGAACATGTGTTCTGATAAAGGAGGAAAACAAATGCGATGTCCTCTATGAATACTGGACGTAAAGCGCATGTTGCTCCATTTTTGACGTCAAAACGACGGAGAAAGGCACGTCGGACATCAACGAAGGGTACCTAAGGTGAAATATTACCTAGCAGGCGAAACATACAATTATAGTAGCGAAAGTCGGCCCTGCATTTCTATAAGTATTCATACAAAACTTTTCCGTACCTCGAAAACCAAAATTTGGCCTATTTTAGGAAGAGTGGTGCAGCCCTTTGTCGGTGACGTTTTCCCCGGCTCGACCACGCTTCTTTATCACTTACGCATTTAAAATATCCATTCGCTCTAAACAAATCATGTCGTACTGTTTATTTTATTCCGTTCTTATTGTAAAACCTATCCATCACGGTGAATAAGTTTAGGAAGCCTGGGCTCTGGGTAATTCGTCATCATAGCCTTGTGAAACACAATTTGAGGATCAAAATTCAAAATTACGCCTCAATTTAGGTCATTAGTGCGATCCTTCATTACTCAAGTTGCAACGATAACTGGTTGGGACTGGAGGTAGGCTGCAAAGGCATAAAATGATGAAACTTCGTACGAAGATTAATTTTTAATTTTAGGTTTTTTCACTTAATGACGCAGCCTCGTTTGCGCAACTACAGCCATCGACAACTTTAAACTCAACCATTTGGTCATGACATCTACGTCCGTCCCCATGAATTAATACGACATTCCTCCACACCGCCCCCACTCATTGGACGTTTATTTTATTAATTTAGTTTTTCGCATGTTAGCAAGCATATTTTCCGGTCTCATAATCATAAGAACCCCAGTTCATCCTATTGCGTTCTTATCAATTATCTACACTGTAAACTTTGATGATCATACTACCCATTGGAATGTTGACACACCTGTCCTAGAAGTCATATGTCACGGGAAGCCCGTTATAATCTCTGAGATACTTTCCACAGGCAGCTGTTTCAGTTCCAATACGTTACTAAATTACAATGATGTGGAAATAGGACGTTCTAGCAAACCGCCAGCATTACGCGGATACCTTGTGATGAAAACCTACTGCCCCCATTCTTATGCAAAATCGCTAAGTTTATCCCGTAGCGTTCGATAACGGGTGGAGTAGCCTGATTCGAGATCCATCGGAAAGTCGATAAAATCGTTTTTATAGTGCATTGAGACGTCTCCACCACAATTGCCTGTAAAGGCGTCAGTATTTGGCAACGCGCAAACGTCAATGAACTTAATCAGACCGACATATTGAAAAGGGCTATGAGTCGGGGGAGAAAGGGCATTTATTAAACGATGGCTTTAAGGAATTAGCCAATATGATAAGGTGAATGTAGGTACATAAACTACGGGATGGGAGGGCCTAATCCAATACTCGGTGGTTGGTAAGAGTTCGTTTGACTCCCTAAAGACCCGCATTCTAAAAAGTAAAATTCCTCTGAAATAAACGCCGGTTAAACAAAAAGAAAAAACTGGCTAATGGCGTCTTCGGTCATTACAGTTCGGAGCTTTTACGGACTAAATAGTTTGTGGAAATCGAGGAAGCATTACCGAGGGAGATCGTAGAGGATTTTACTTGACTGGAGGACGTGAAGTTCCGGCTTTCATGGAAGCAAACACGGCTTGATCTCCTGGCTGCCCTTCTACGTTTCGACAGTCTTCTTTTCGTAAGCAGCCAGTTTGTATTATTAAACCTTTGTAGCAGTTTCGGTGACCAGTCCTCTTCACGCTTATCAGTTCTCTGTTTATTTCGCCGCCGAGCGTCTCGTGTCTGCGACGACCAATTTTCCTTGACGAACCGTTAGCTTGTGCCTCAGCCAGTCAAACACTCTCCAGCGTTCCAACCTGGTAGCCTAGTCTCTGACTTTGCCAACTTCTTCACTAATCATGTCTCTATCGTTCGCAACGTCATTCATCATTATGCAGCTGATTTTACATTGGACGGCGAACCGTTAGTTCGGACGAATGTGTTGCAGAAAACTGTCGATACAGTCTTGTCTCACCGGCTCCACCAACTCCCCTTCTCCCTCACGGATAATCGTTCGTTATTAGAACCTGTTGAGATAAAACTATCAAAGACATGCTGGATGAGAACATCGCTCATCCTGCTTCTTCGTTCTGAACTTCTCCAACTTTGCGTTCGTGCAAACCGAAGGGCCGGCTTTTGATGACGGAGTTTACCCAACAACTGTCACATTTAGCAATGCAGTTAGCCCGGTAACCTTCAAAGCAGACACGGTATGAAAAATTATAGAACATTTATAGCCCGCTAAGTCGCCTGATACGGACGGCATACTCGCAAAATCCTGAATGAAATCTCGAGCCCATTGGCCTCTCCGTTCTCCAAGGTCTTAAAAACTGTGACGGAGGATGGCGCTCTGTCTGTTGGCCGGAAGCAAGCCAACAGAAGCCTCATATATCGGGGAGGCGATAGAACATCCCCAAATAGTTTCAGACCAACGAGTAATATAAGAACCAGTCGTAAACTGATGATGCATACGGAGTTCGTGTGGTATCTGGAAGAAGATTACATGTTTCGTTTGCATCAACATTGATCCGGGAGAGATCGATCTTGTCTTGTAAAATTGCTCATATCCATGAAGAGCTGGAACCAATCAACTTAAACGGATTTATTAGTGGCCGCGGTGAACACTAACTTCAGAAAGACCTTTGGCAGAGTTCCACACAAACGACTTATATTTGAACTACGTCATAAGTGCGTGAATTGGAATCTGTTGAGATGACCAACCGAATATCTCAGGCAGCGTGTTTACAGTGATAGCGTTAAATATGCGTGGGCCACCACTCACAGTGGTATTTCATAGGGAATCATTTTTGATCCAATTTTGTATTCAATATATGCGACCGATCGACTGAACCGCAAGCGCGTAATATTTTCCGGAGATGTTAAATTGCGGAAATCGATAGCTGCGCTAGAATTAGGAAATAACTTGGATCGTTTGTAACATTGGAGCGATCCGTGGTCACTTAGCCTCCGTAGTGTAATAATGATGGCCGTAGACATACAACTTGTAATAGTTCCAGTTTCCGTTTATTTAAGGGAATCATAGGTGTTGAACATTTGAACTCCTTATTTGTCACAAGGAAGCGAACTATATCAAAAATGTGAAAATGGGAACATCAAACGGATGCAAAACTTTTTTCAGATAAGCAAGGTTTTCGAAACCAGACAGATAAACGAATTGTTCGAAGTATTAAAAACCTTAACGTTACTAAATTTGCTGTATAGTAGTTTGCCTATGGATCATTGGTGAGATCTCAATCTCTAAGGGAGACGACTTGAATGCCAACACTCACATTCAACGGACCTGGGACAATAATTAAAAACAAACGCTGCTGAAATACAGGCAGTAATATAATAACACTAATAAACCGTTCGGGCGAAATGCTCAGACGATATCGGTCAGGTGACATTATGATGTTTAATGGTACACTTGTCCAACTTCTGCTCAAAAGCCTAGGCGCAGGCGGACATGACGATATCTGCAGGCAGAGCATTCCAAGTCTCGATCGCTCTGTTTGAAAAGAAGAACTTCCGCATGTCCAGCCTGGTAACAGTCGCACGTAGTTGAAGTGCATGACCTCGGCGTTTCTTTGTGATTGTTAACTGAAAGAAATCAGCATGTAAAAGACAGCAGTCCTGGCCGCGCGTTATACGGAATGTTTGTATAAGGTGACCTCTTAGCTGTCTGGAACTCAGCGGGAAAAGGCCGAGATTGGACAATCGTGTTTCATAGGGCAGTGAACCCTGTACACTAGCGAGTTTGGTTGCCCGCCTTTAAACTTCCTCAAGGATGCTGAGATCTTTAGAGGTCCAGGGTTTCCACGCATGAATAGCGAACTCTGGCTGTGGCTGTACAAGAGTCCGAAAGACTTTAATGAAGTGGTCGTCATCGAGGGCAGAGAAAGCACTATTGACAAGATAAAGGACTGACATCGCGTACTTGGCTACCTTGGAGAAGTGGAGCGACGGTTTTAGAGAAGTCGTGACCCATACACCAAAGTCTTTCTGGGCGTCTACCTCCTGAAATGATATGCCATTTAGGTGGTTAACCCTCCGGCTCAGAGAACGGGTCCTACCGACTCTCAAAATATTGCACTCAGCCACATTAAACGGCAAAAGCCATTCATACGACCATTTCTCGAGCCGGTTTAGGTTTGACTGCAAGAGGTCTTCATCAAATTCAGTTCAGATGGCTCTCCAAAGCTTAACATCTTTAGAGAACACAGCGACATCACAATTAAGTTCGTTGACGCAGTCGTTGACGTATATAAGGAATAGGGTAGAGTCAGGGACGGCGCCTTGAGGAACAACACTTTCAACCGCTACCCCCGCCGACTGCCTGTCACCAAGGTGGACAGTCTGAGAGCAACCGATCAAGAGGCTTTGGATCCAACGCAATAGTTACCCCTAATGTCTGTTCGGCTTAATTTGTGCACTATACGCTGAATTGGTACACTGTCGAATGCTTTCTTAAAGTCGACGTAGACTGCGTGCACTGCATTGCCGCCATTGACTGCCGGGGTCCAGCGATCTAAACAATAAAGTAGGTTTGTCACGCATGATTGGCCTCTACGACATCCATGCTGGGCATCGCGTAGCAGATTATGCTGTTCTAGGAAGCGCATTATTTCTAGCTTAGTTATTTTTTCCATAATTTTGCAGTAAATTGAAGTAAGACTGATTGATCTGTAGTTGTTGGGTAAGACCTTGCTTTCGCCTTTATAAATTGGCGTGATCCGTGCAGATTTCCAATCGGTGAGGAAATAGCCTGTTTCGAACGAAGCTCGGAAGAGCATGGACAGTGGTTTAGATAATTCTTCTGCGAGCCCCTTAACAATTTGGGCGGTATGTCATCCGACCCAGGTGATTTAGACTCATTTAGTGTCAACAGTTCTTTGCAAAGGAGACAAAGTCAGTCGTTGGCCTGTCCACTATGTCGCAGTCGGGAGGAAGAAATGCGCTTTCATTCGTAAAGACAGACTTTCAAAATTGTGAAAGGTGCTCTGCATTTTCTCTGTGTTCACTGAGTTCTAGGTCGTCACTAGCTTTCAATAATGGGATTGGGTCTCTGTTTCATGTGCTTCTTCATATATAACCACAGACTAACTTCGGATTTTCTGCGGCTCGATTCAGTAGGTCTTTCTCGAAAGTACGCCGCGTCCCGAGAATTAGCCTCCTAAATAGGTTCCTCTGTGTTTTGTATGCAGTTATCGACACAGAGTTCCTATCCAAGAGTGATTTTCTCCATAACCTCCGCTTTTTACTCACTTCTTTTTTTAAAGCTTGTATTAGCCAGGGGGGTCTGCTGTTCAGTTTCTTCCGTGAAATAGGACAGTGCGCTCTGAGAAGAAGGTGCAATAACTCACTAAACCAGTCCCAATCCTTGATTATGTCACCGGAAATAACTGATTCCCAGATTATGGTGTTTAGTTTAGCTTACATTTGGGCAAGGCACCGCCCCAAATGTTCCTGTTAACCCTGTTGTCTTGGTCGTTTCGACCTAGGGGCGGTAGACATTGCACCTCATCAATGCTGTCCAGCGACTTTGTAAGGAGTAGATCCAGACAGTGCGACTGTTGCCCTTCGCGCACCCTCGTCGGAAAAGAGACAATTGTCTTCACAAAAACCTTTTTAATCGTGATAGTTACATTGCAAAATGGTTTAACAATTACCTTAGTGGTATTTGTAGTAATATTTCTACTCAAAAGCTTGTCAGCAAAAGCCACAGTGGGAGCATAACACAGGCAACGAAGACAATCATTCGGATCCCTTTGGTATCAGGTGTACCACCATTAGAGTGTCTTTATGGAAGTCCAATAAAATAATTCATTTATTTACTTCTATACACCCTACACTAACCAAACTACGAAGGTCGGCTTATAGTACGCTAAGCGTTATCAGCAGACAGACCGAGTTTCCGAACAGACGGCCTGCTTTGCAGATAACTGCAATTACTAATTATAAGAGCGGGAAATGGAAGAAGTCCCTTGTGGCTCAGACGGCCGCATAAATTCAATATATGGACGGCAGTACTTGCCTTCATGGAACAATATATAAGACCCATACTAGCTAAGGGAGCGCAAGCTACCCGGACATGAAATTACCAAGTAATCCGTTCTTTCGTATAATGGGAGGGTAAACCAACAGGAGGAAGAATCCGGTTAACGAGATTATTTACGAATATTAAAGCCGGTCATGCCCTATGTATTTTAATCCACGCAATTTCCATAACTCATTTAATCCACAAAACCTCTGCAGCTAGAAGTATGTCTGATCGAAGTGCACAGGCAGTTCCCTCGACTGTCAATTGTTCGGATCATTTTGAACGACAAATTTTTAACTACAATTTTGCACATTTTTGCGCCTTTAGTCTCGGGCAAATTTTGAACAAGGATGACAATTACATGTAATTTTGAAGACGACGAGGATAAGTTCTGAAATAAAGAAGGAAAGAATAGTTGAGGAAATAAGTACCCTGCCAGCATATTGCCCCTTCATAGGCGGGGATGGGTGGGACCAGAGCCCGTTCTGGAGTGAAGCATTTTGAAACGTATTTGCATCGAAAGTTATGTTTCTAAAGCACCACTCATTGTACCTTCTTCGGCATTAAGAAGAGTTAATTTTTCAAAAGTGGCTTATAAATCATGGAAAAGGCATTCGTTTACGCCCACGGGCCGCGGATAAGATCGTGCGTCAACGAATGTTGTTTTCATGCTCTTGATAACTGTTTTAGTTAATTTATGTATCTTATGCTAATTGTTTTGGTATTTACTCGCCAGCCAGTTCAAGTAGTCAACTTGTACAGTAGATGTGCTAACTCATGAAATGTCAACCAAAATTTAGAAATGTGTTCGCGTTTCGAAAAGATAAATTAAGTAGTGTTGTAAAACTAATCATGATGCAGCATAAATCTATAATGACCCAGTTACCTCAGGGTGTCGGCGTTCGAAAGAACTTATTTTCGACTGCATGCAAGATCTATACTCTGCAAAAAATGACAATTTATGTAACATGCAATTTTCTCATTGATTTTTGATGCCCTTGAAAATTCAATTATAGTTCATGGAAAACATGCATAAAATATTCATTCTTTTACTTATTCGGTAGAAAATCACGTCTTATTCCAATTTCATACTCAAAAGAAGAGTATAATTCGGTTTTAAGAAAAACTTTTCTTATTCCCGAATAATTTTGAACCCGACCTGCTGTTACACTTGCATTCAGGGTTTCAAAACTACAAGCTGTATATTTTCCGTGTACGGAAAATCATGCATTTCTCTACGATGTTAAGAGGAGATTATATGAGGTTCATAAAATTACGCAGTGGATTTGAGCAATATTGTTAACTTAACAAGCCACATTCGTAAATGCAGATACATGAAGTTTCATGAACGGTCATTTAACGGTATTAAAAAATCTCACAGTTAGAAACTTGTTTAAAATCGATTTATATTTTTCTTTTGAGTATGAAATTGGAAGAAGACGTGATTTTCTACCGAATAAGTAAAAAATGAATATTTTTATGCATGTTTTCCATGAAATATAATTGAATTTTTAAGGGCATCAAAAATCAAGGAGAAAATTGCATGTTACATAAGTTGTCATTTTTTGCAGAGTATAGATCTTGCATGTAGCCGAAAATAAGTTCTTTCGAAAGCCGACACCCTGAGGTAACTGGATCATTATAGATTTATGCTGCATCATGATTAGTTTTACAACACTACCTAATTTATCTTTCCGATACGAGAACGCATTTCGAAATTTCGGTTGACATTTCATGAGTTAGCACATCTACTGTATGTCTATGTATGTACTATTTAGCATTGGTGTTCATAGTCCACTTATACAAATTGTTTATCGTTTTTTACCGAATATCCAAAGCAATTATGAAGCGTAATTACTGTGGCTATCACCGAATCACCATATACAAGCGCATTAAGCGCCAGATGAAGGCATATTAGGAGGCCACTGAAGAGCCTGAGTCTGAGGTTCCCTCAACGTCGACAGCAGTTGACAATCAATCCCGCGAACGAGAAATGCCTATTCTGAGCTTTGAAACTTTTGCCGGCAGGTATTATGTGTGTGCGCCTCAGGGAGCTCATCCTATAGGTCAATATTTTAAAGGAATGCCAAAAGTGGACGGAAATCTAACGTCCCCTGCGCATTCTTTTCGCTGGTGGGGCCAGGCGGGGCTGTCGCGTAGAATGCCCCGCCACAGCCCCTTCATAGCTCCCTCTAGCCCCACCATATTCGAGGGGGTTCGACGGGACTGGTACTGGCAGCGTTAATTATAGGTTGACCAGGCCCAAAGGATAATTGGTCTCCTCACCAAATGGCCACTTAACGCTAATAATCCTGATCTTCTGCTGTTCCCGCGTTTCTGTGAATTTTATTGCATTGGTGGGGCCAGGCGGTGCTGCCGCGTAGAATGTCCCGCCACAGCCCCATTCACAGCCTCGCCAAGTCCCTTTGTAGCCCCCTCTAGCCCCGTCATTTTTGAAGGGGCTAGGCGGGACTGGGCGGGGCTGGTGCTCGGGGAGTAGCTACTTTAAACTACGAAGTCTGACATGCATAAAGATAACAATGGTACTACCCTTCGTCCATGTAGTTTTGCAAAGGCTTGTACTGAGAGCTACGAAAAGCACCCAATGTCCTGACGCTGCGAAACTCCGACATCGCATGCACGGCCTTGGAAGGAACACCGAGGCACTTTTACCAACGCGTATGGGTGCAAACTACTACCAAAGAGACGACAGCAACTACTTACCTTCATTATTAATTTTACTATGACAGGTTTGACAGCGGGGTCCGCTGCAATGAAAATTATTAATAGCACTATTGACGGTGGTAGTATTCCGCTAATACTATTAATTATGCCAACTCACCCACTGCTACCGGTACCCCATTGCAATACTAGGGCTACTGCAAATGGGCCTGATGCCATCACCGATGCAAATATTAGTACTGGTCCGGCGACGGCTATTGGTAGTAATAAGAACCACAAGCAGTAATACGGTCGTTATCTTACATAGCCGACTGAGAACTCTCTGTCTACTGGGTTATGCTTGCATTCGAATTGATCATCAACCAGTCGTGGGGGGGGGGGGTAGCTGCATTTACGGTAAGCTAACCCTTGCGTTTCGACAGCTGGACATCCAGCACTTTGCCGCGATAGAAAGTAGTTGCTGGCTTCAAATTGCCTTAAAAAATAAGTACCCTCTACTCACTGGTTGTGCCCATCGCTTAGCTAAAGCCAATGAAGATATCAGTTGCTGTCTATTAGGCATGTCATGCCGCGGCAGACTCAAAGTCTAAGCATCACTTGGTTGTGGATTACCTCAATTTTCCTCTAGTCCGTTAGTTTGCGCCTCTCGACCCCACAAATTTCAAAAACTTTCTAGGGGCTGGGGATGCTGACATATGGAGTCGGATAGTCGATTGTTCCACCAGAGGATCAAGCATACTTGACCTAATTTTCTGTAGAGGTTCCATGCCTTTGTCGGTGTCAGCCCTAGGCCCACTCGGGGGCTAGGATCCTGACAGAGGTGTTTCTGTGTTAGAACTCGAGGCTGACAATAATTTGTCCTGAAATGTAGCCTCTTCTTTGATTTTCTGTCAGCCCGTTCGACCGAATCGTTAACACATCCTAATTCATACGACTGGACTGACTGCAGTCTAAGTTGCGGATGTAAGTGTTTGCACCGCCGAATTGTACGAAGTTCTGTATGCACATATTTCTCGTGTATCCCCAGTGAGGAAAAATTAATGACGGCGATGAAGTTTTCGTTCCCCTACCCTTTTCCCGTAAGTTACAGAAACCCTCTCGTCGGCTCCACCTGCGAAACGACGTATCTGTTTGGCTTTGATTTTTCATAATTTTGAGCAGGCTAATAGGTCGTTGTAAGAAAAACGGCTTATCGAAAAGGTCCACTTCGCCGAAAACCTCTTCATAAACGTTGTCAAACTCTTTTATCGAAAAGCAAGGGCTCTTAAAAAACGCAGTATAGCATTCTCCAAGACGCTTTTGGAAGTCGTATAGCAGACGGCAAGTTGACCTCTTATTGTTTCATGGTTTTACTGTCCAAAACGTTTATTTTAAACTGGACCACTCCAGTTTGGAGCATCCAGGCGTGGACAGGCACCATTTTCCAGTCTCTGGGACGTGACTGTGGCGATTCGGCATATTCGCCAGTCTCGTAGCTCGAGACCCGATGGTTTCCTAGTTTACACTTTAAGGGCGGACACATATGAGGTTCTCCCGTGCCTCCTGTGCAAGATATTTAATCAGGCTCTCGAACGTGAAACACATCCCACTTCATCAAAGGAAACACACAATTTTCCTATCTCCAAGCCTGGCCAATCTACGTCGTTTGGTGACTTTTGGCGAATGAACACCCTCCCGGCAGTTTAGAAAATCTTAATGGCGTTGAGCAAAGGTAAGATGGTTTGTCTCTTAGCAGAGAATAACCTACCGAATGCTGCTCAGCATGGATTTCTGAAAACTCGGTCTTGTGACACCTGCCGTCTCTCTTTCTTGGATTGTGTTCTCCAACCGGGAAAATGGTTTCGGACAATACACAGTCTACTTAGATTTCACTAAGGCTTTCGATCGGCTGGACGATGCTCTCCCTCTCTCGAAACTGTCTCCTTTTGGGGCAGGTAGTTGACTTTCGAATCTGCTATCCTCCCACCTGGGTGCTCGCACACAGCGGGTTAAGATTTCCAAAGCTGTCTCCAACCCCACATGAGTGAGCCACGGAGTCGGTCAAATTAGTGTGCTTGCCCGTCATAATTTTTACCCTTTTGTCTATGATGGAGGAGGTTTATTTCGGAATGGTAGGCCTTTCATGTATACCGATGATTTGAAAGTTGTATGTCCACATAAGCTGGCGGATTGCGGCATCGTACTCGAACTCTCAAGGAGCGACCTATGGACCTGTGCCCCGGAGTGCTGCACATGGCGCCATTCTCTTTCTTGACATACATATGCCGCAATCCGCCCGCTTATGTATGTAAATGCTCGATTATGGGGGTTGGCGACGACCACCAGCCTAAACAGAGCATTGACGGTCACGACATAAATGTGCCTGAAGTCATTACGAATGTGGGTGTATCATACACTAAGAGTCCTAATCTTTGGAACAATGCTCCCTGATTGTCTCCAAATCACGCAGAACGACCGGGTTTACCCTACAAAAATGTAAAACTAGAAATATTAGAATGAACCTTTATGAAGTGAACGCTGGACCTGGTCGGGAATATTGCTCGTTTTTATTTAGCCTTCTGCGTGCTACTGAGCGGAATAAGATAGAATCTATCCAGTATTTTTTAACAAAGTAGTTCTAACCTCGGAATTATTTTTACTGTTTAAGCTTTTGATCGGTCACACTTTTAATCCGCATACTATTTTAAAACATCTTGACCACCCCCGATGCAACAGTCACCGCGAGATCTTTTTTCCTTCCTCTGGCATGTACCGTTAAATATCGTCGGTTCGTTTCTGGGAACACAAATTTGATCTAGAACAAGTTACCCAGGAATATAAGAAGTCTACAGAATTATCCTTTGTTTGAGAGAACTATTGCTCGTTTTTTACAGTTAGAAAAACCCACGATTTTGGGTACTAAACGCACCGAATTAATCTTCTGTAGTGATGGATTAAGTGATCTCTGATCCCCTTGCCCGGTTTCATCCTGTGCGAAATGGTGCTGAATCTACAGCCCGCAAGACTACGGACAACTTCCTCAGCTGACAGCGAACAATGGTTTTCAAATGCCCTCTGTTCGGTGCAGTCCCAATTTCATGAAAAGAACGGAGTCCGAAAACATCTGATTCAATGTTTGCCATTACGTTTTTGGACGGCTGTCATCTCGCGAGTGGCGGTTTTTGCTCCTGAAACATCCAACATATGAAAAAATACCATCCATATTAAATTCCTCAGAAAGATTTTTCGTTGCTAGCCGGCTGAAGGTTTTATTAGTCTTTGACAATGCCCGTGAACTGACATCAAATACAATTGTAATTTAATTACTACTATGTCAGTCAGTACTAACACCGCCCATACTCGCAACAGATGTGCTTTCTTATGAAATGCTAGCCGGAATTCCGAAATGCGTTTCCAATTCGAAACAATGCCTACGTCGGATCGTCATGGTAATTGTCATGTCGCATAATACCAAGGTATCCCAGTCACATGAGGATGCCGACTTTCAAAAGAGCTCCTTATTAACCGCCTGTGAAGAATGTATTCCGTATAAAATTACTACTTAGTTGGTATGAATTTGTCCTTGACTTTCGATGAACTTTTTATTTCGAATATACTTTTTACAGATAATACACATAAGCTCATTCCCTCTTTTAGTAAATTGGTAGCAAAATAAGTCTTTTTAAAATGATATACTCGAAAAAAGATATCTTTCCGTTTTCAAAAAGTTTCTGTTCGCGAGATTTTTCAAAACCGTTAAACATTAAGTTACGCAGACTCGCAGTGGCACGCTTGCTAATGCCGCGTTATGAAGTATACGCAGCTGTCCACAAACGGTACAAGAGTATGAGTCCCATATGCCCTCTTTATGATCACATATAGAAATATATGATCTTTCTTGCACGAAAAGTATGCAGCTTGTCGCTCGGAAACTGAGGGCTAGTGTCGAAAGTAGTCAGGAATTGGGTAAGGTTTTTAACACTGAAAGATACTCTTTCTTAGAGTATAAAATTTGAAGGACAGGCAATTTGCTACCAAATTTCTAAAAGTGCGAATGCGTCTATGCATGTTTTATATAAAGTATATTTGAATATAAAAGTGCATAAAAATCAATGGGAATAAGTCCTGCTCTGTGAACAGGCAGTTTTTTCAGAATGTTGTTTGTGCAGTTAGTTGATTAGGAGCTCGCTTGTAAGCCAGCATCAGGAAGTGGCCGAAATATCTTAACAGTATGCAACACGACAATTAATTTGACAGCCATAAATAAGTAATGTTTGCAGAAGGTCTGTCAACATTTCATGAGCTAGGACATCTACTGATAGTTCTCTTACGGCGGGTAATACTGCGGACACGGCTACAAAAGCAAACAGTACAGACACTGATGTTAGAAATACTGCAAGTAGGACCGCTGTGGTGCATCAACCTCTACTATAACCAGAATAACACAACCAGCGACGACAAGGTAGACTTGAATGTCCATTTCGGGCTTTTTAACCGTGTTCAACCAGCAAAGCCAATCTCCAGGCCCTGCAACACGCGCTATCTGCTGCGTAGAAGTCCAACGCCGTAACCGTGCATGCAGGAGCTCGTTACCCTGTCGGCTACGATCGGGTAAATGGACAATGGTGGTGAGGCGCTCAGGGATCGAGTTAAGAAGCGCGGTTTCCCCGCAGTGCGTGGAGGCTCTCCCTCCAGTCCGGTCAATAGAGGCGCAGCAAAGCATACTGTGGGCAGAATAACATTACCGACAAATACAAGGTAACTAGAATGAATATTTTTTGGCTTACTAGCCATCATCAACCAACCGCATCCAGCATCAAGATATGCAACCACTGAGAGTCAAAATAGACTACTACTACTACTACTACTACTACTACTACTACTACTACTACTACTACTACTACTACTACTACTACTACTACTACTAGAACTCCCGAAGGCTATTGCTGGTAATACTGCGAGTAATGATACCGGCGCATCTGCAGTAGGTGGGCCAGCTCATGAAATGTCAACTCAAATTCCGAAATGCGTTTCCGTTTCGAAAAGATTAATTAAGCAGGGTTATAAAATTAATCTGCCTGCAGTACAATTCTATAATAATTCCGTTACCTCAGAATGCCAGCTTTCGAACGAACTTCTTTCCGAATGCATGCAAAAACTATACTCTGTAAAAAATGACTGCTTAAGTAGCATGCATTTTTCTCATTGATTTTCGATGCCCCTAAAAGTTCAATTATAGTTCATGGAAAACATGCATAAAAATATTCCTTCTTTTGCTCATTCGGTAGAAAACTACGTCTTCTTTCAATTTTATATCCGAAGGAGGGACATAATTCCGTTTTAAAAAAAGTTTCTAATTGTGAGACTATTAAATACCGTGAAATGGCCGTTCATAAAACGTCATGTCTCTGTATTTACCAATGTGGCTTGTAAAGTTAACAATATGGATCAAGTCCAGTGCTAAATTTTATGAACCCCATACGGTCTCCGCTTAATACCGTAGAAAAATGTGTGGTTTTCCGTAAGCGGAAAATACATGGCTTGTAGTCTGAAAACCCTGAATGTAAGTGTGACGGCAGAGCGGGTTCAAAATTATTCGGGAATTGGAAACGTATTTAAAAACCAAATAATATCCTTCCTTCGAGTATAAACTTGAAAGAAAACGTAATTTTCTACCGAATGAATGGAAGAATGGATATTTTTTATGCATGTTTTCCATGAACTATAGTTAGACTTTTAGAGGTATCGAAAATCAGTGACAAAAATGCATGCTACTTAAGTAGTAATTTTTTACAGAGTATAGTTTTTGTATGCAGCCGGAACGAAGTTCGTTCAAAAGCCGGCATCCTGAGGTAATTGAATTATTATAGACTTATACTGCAGACTAATTAGTTTTACAAACCTACTTAATTAATCTTTCCGGAACGAAAACGCATTTCGGAATTTCAGCTGACATTTCATAAGTTAGACCGCCTACTGTACTACTAACACGACAACCACTAAGACTGCTGCAATGACTAGTACTACGGTGGAAAACAGCAGTACTGCATAAACTGGTACTCTTACAATAGTACTGTCACTTCTAATAACATAAATGTTACGACTACCGTACTTATAGTCGATCTTTCTATGTATACGGTGGATAAGACCGGGAAATAATTAAAATTCGTCTACGACGACATATACTACGGGAAATTCCCTGTAGTGTGATTAGTAGTTGGAGTATTGCATAAGCCAGTATGCCTATTTTGCCTGTTATTACTGGCAAAGTTACTGCCTTCACTAATGCAAACCTAAGTACAACTCTGCTGCCCGAATCATTCACGCACTGTCTGAATTACTACCGCAATCTATACTGTAAGCGTCAATGACCGTAGTACGACTACTAGTGGGACAACTTTACGAATGGCATTGCTGCTTCCATAAAGGTCTTGTCACGATTGTAGCACCTACTACTTTAATTTTTAGTGTTACTACTACTACTACTACTATTACTACTAGCGCTACCATTACCACCACTAAGGTTGCTACGGCTACTACTAATAGCACTACTGTTATTACCACCACGGCTGCCACCACTACGGCTACCACAATAATAACAAATACTCCTACCATTATTTCTGCAGTTACTAATGCAGGCTAGAAGATACGTAGTAGAACTACTACTACTTCGGCTTCGAGACATACGATGGACCTCACCGAAATAGATGGTCGACCTGTTCTATTTCAAATGAATGTTCGTGCGGTTGTCGCGAGTCATCTCACATTTATCGATTTTTTAGCCTAAATACTCCTATTCTTAAGACGAAAAATTCAAAAAACGAAATATTCACCTGCGCCAACTGTATACAGTTCGTACTTGTCGAACGACGGTAGTCTTTTTGCATGCAACATCCACCTTCTTAACTTACCAAGCCAACCCGACTAATATTCAGTCTTTTTCCATTAATCCTGGCCATTTCGTCCAGACTTCTGCGGATTTACAATACAGCTCAAAATTAAAAATAAAAAAGTGAGATAAATCCACTACTCGATAGTCGGTTAGTCAAAATGTTAATTGGCAGTCAGCTAATTTGCATAGTAAGCCTCCTGCCATAGCAAATATATGGCCCCCTGTGACCGAAGTGTTGGTGCATGAGTGAACAAATTCGTCCCACCGAATATCTGTATTGAGACCCAGAGCTCGTTGCCTGGCAACCATCACGCCAAGGTGACACGGTCTTTTATCTAGACTTGCACACCAGAAATCTCAGGTGTG
>CACRXP010000684.1:258497-323875 GCA_902702965.1 Spirometra erinaceieuropaei | reverse complement strand
AGGCGACGTCGGCCCTCAAAAACCCCTGTGGTGGGTTTGGCAGCCGAAAATCTGTCTGCATTCCTACTGCATGAGGATGACCACACTGTTGTTAACCGTGACCTAAGGAGTCAGCATTGCGCCAAACAAGAGACTGCATCTGGAGAAACACTTCAGTCATTTTTTGACGAACTTTACCAGGAAAAGTGCATATAAAAACGGAGGCAGAAGCCCCATTAATAATATCACTACGAACCAGGAAAAATGCCAAAAAACGGTCAATTGTGGCATCATGAGTAACGGCTGTGGAGACGACGCATACAGCAAACAAAAGGTTCATGTGTGCTGGACATGCAATGGTCTCGCATTTTTTCCTGAAAGAAGAAGGAATGTGACAAATTATGTCGTTTTTCATAGAATATCCTGTCAAATAAATGCCGAATAGGCTGTCTCGGACTGTAGACTGTTTTTTTTTCACCTGCAAGTTTAGAACATTCTCCAGGCGTGTTCCTGTAGTTTTTCATCGTGGACGGACGCATGAACGCATTTTAAGCGGAGGACTCTGCGTGCACATTAGTTTTTGAAAGATGCCCTTGTCTCGCTTCAGCCTTCGCAAAATCAACGAAGACAAATCCTCAAAAGTAAAAACGCCCTTTAGCTCAAAAATACTTATTTCATTTATACTGATCCAAAACATGACTCTGTGTCCTTTAGCCACTACACTCTTTTAATTTATAACTAGTTTGATCTTACTAAGGGAGCCTGACGCAAAGCCCACTTCCCTTTTACGATGTTTGGAGACAGATCAAATCGTCTTCTTTGGGAGCTGCTTAGAGGAGCACATTGTTGTCATTTGATTCCTTATGTTCGATAAATGTTAATAAAATGACAAAATTAACGCGCTTAACAAATAATTGTTTTGGGAAAGTACAATACACTTTATCTATGTCAAATGCTAATTAAAAAGTGCATACTTCCATTAAGCTACCATTATCGGCCCATCAAGTCGAGATATTCAAAACTGCAGATCGATGAGAGCGATGACTGTCGTGGCCTGTTGAATTTAGGGTGAAAAGGCCATTTCCGCTTGATAAAGAGGGTAAATGCAGACCATCTGATGCGGCTTCGTGTGATCATGAACTTTTCGATCGCAACAGAGGAAGTCAACACCTAGCTCAGGTGATCAAATATTTTCCTACTGAGTAGTAAATTACGTTCTTCTCCGGCACATTTCTAGCGGACCCCTGCAGGACTAGGGCATGCCTGCTTGAGGAGGGAAAACATCTCGGAAATCGCCATTCCAGTCTCCTTTCATGTTAGCACATAGTTATTAATTCGAAACAGCCGACATTTATGGAAGAATGGCATAGGCGCGGTCACCAATCGCGTTACAAGACACACTCGTCCCCTTGTGTCTTGAGTCTTAATCTCGAGTCCCTCTAAGTAACCACTCAACTGCTATTATTATAGACAGAATGCTGCTGCCGAAAAAGACAAGGGAAGCTGTGACGATACATGCCATTGACAGCAATGTTTTGCCGTGTGCTTTCTCTTGTGGTAGGCGCTAACATAGAGGTCGCTCGAACTTTTATTTACTCCGTTTTCCACATTCTAGAGCAGCCCGAACAGCGGCTTTATCGGGAAAGGCCTTAATTTCCTGACACAGGATAGAACTGATTGTCATCAACGTAAACAGTTGTTAGTACGGGCCTCGGAGCCAAATTATAATATCATCAACAGTAGGAGGGTGTCCATTTACTTAATTCCTAAAATACATAATCAAATGTTGGGCTGTTCCCATTACCTTCAATACCGAAAGCAATATCAGAGTTCGGGAACCATTTCTCCTAACCAAACAGCTAAAATTGCTGGTACTCCATTTTATTTATCGGCCTAATTTCATGCATTTATGGACTGAACTGTTTTGTAAATGATTTTCGTAATTTCCCACTGTGATGAAGGTAAAATTACCCTTTTCGCACATTAATTCGTCAGTGACATTAGACTGATGGGGGATTCTGGCGAAAGGTGCAGGTTATTGTATGAAAACTTTTGCTGAAACTTACGTTACTGAAAGTGTTGCTTCCCCTAGATTATGATTTCATGCTCGGTGGTTTAGTTAACTTTTCAGAATTCGCCTAAGTATTATAACAAAATACGGAAAGGGCCTCTTCCGTCCGTAAAAGACATGCCGAAAAAAGCAAGGAAAACTAGGACTGGCACCTCAGGACTGCTAGCCGGATGGCATTTAAATGTCTGATACTAAGGACTTTTGGTCTTTAAGAACGAAGTCCAAGTCTCTGTCATTAAAAGACGGGTTTGACGCCGATCGGGGCTTAGATGCCCGGGCCATATAGACCTCTGATTGTGGCGCGGTTAGCCGACAACTTCTAATAAAGCACGAGGGGTCGCTTCAACCTCCCTTCTACTATTTGTGCCTGTCGTTGAGCGACCATCTGAGAAGGCTTCTGTTTTTCTCTCCTTGGACTGCGAACTTGCAAAAACTTGAGTAAAAAAAACAGATTCTCTTATTAAATGCTGGCCAAACTAGTCCGACAACCAAAGCTGGTCAACCTAACTTTTCTGGAATTAATGTGCAAAACTCGTAGCAGCTGCTGCTTATGTCGCAGATTACAAAGCTCCCCTGTCTGAGGAAAACGCAGCTGTTGAACAGTGCGCTTGTATTTTCGCCTGCAAATTACTGGTTAAAAGTTTGGATCATATAAAATCTGTAATGTTGAATGATTGCTTCCACTTTGTTTATAGAATTTATGAATAGGACTAGGAGTTTATGATGTTGAAGCCGAGCTTTGATATATGCTTGTCTGAGGGAGCTGATGACGAAGGGCTTTATTATGATTGCTGGTAAGTGCATCGTCTGGCCGCTAGGCAGTGCAATAAATGGTTTAGTGCGTACTTTCTTCAGCGCCCATTAAGATTCAGCATGTGAATCTGCGCACTTGTTAGACCGTATGTGTGTACGTAATGGTGCTATCCGCCTAGCATATGAGGGAATTATTTTTTCTTTGAGTGCTCGGCTGTACTGCGGAGAGCCTGGTTTTGGGTATCGAATTTTAGATGCATAGCAGGGCAACATCGCAGTTTCTGCGATTACTCCCTAACAAATCGCGGTATAAATACTCGTTTGTCGCTTGATATAATAACATCTGAATGATGTATACAGGTTTCTCATTAAGAAATCTAAAGGTTCAGCCGGACAAATACGAAGATGCTGTAACCCTACTTTATTATTGTTTTGATATTTACGAACTTTTGTTTTACGGACTACGATCGCCTCGACTTCCTTGGTTTCGCTATTGGTGACTAAGCTGCCACGAATTTGGCTTGGGGAATTTGCGTGGGAGTCACGGACAAAGTTCTCAATCAACTGGGAAAGCCATCACCAAACCGATCTGATGCTGCTTCCTCAGACGTGGATTTGCGCCGTGAGCAAAAGTACTACACGGCTGATCTTCTGTCTTATCTGCAATCAAACATTCCTAAGCTAACACTGGAGCATTTATGGTACAATAATTCGGACTCCCAATAACGGGGTTGAAGGAATCTTCTTAGATGCACCAGGGGGACTGGGAAACCGCTCTTAATAAGACTGATTCTAGTAGCAATTCAATCCAATTATGACATAGCCTAAGAACTTGCGTAGTCCGAAATAGTTACGATCTTGCCACCCGGCAGAAGTACCGTTTATTCGCATTTGAAATTGCCGTTGAACGTGCAATGCATTGATAGTCCCACTCGCAGCATTTCCAAGGCATCCGGCATGGGAAAAGTGCTGCAAAAATGCAAAATTATTGTTTGGGATGAGTGTACAATGGCGTCCAAGGAAGCGCTCGAGGTCCTTGACCGATCACTGCGAGCTTGCGCGGAAGCAGCAGACCATTTGAAGGCGCATTGCTACTGTTTGCAGGAAACTTCAGACAAATGCTGCCTGTAATTCATCGATGGACACCAGCGGGCGAAATAAATGCCTGCCCCAAAATAGGCTTCTTGGTGGTGCCATGTCCAGACGGTGAAATTAAGTACAAATATGCGTGTCTAGCTGCAAAACGACCGAACAACTGAGACCCTCTCACAGAACGGTGCCGGTTGATCCGACTTCACTACTTCTTACCTTAGGAAATTTAGTGGCGTCAAGAGAAGAATCGATTGAAAAGATATCTCACAATATTCAAACCAATTACACGAATCATAATTGACTGATCGAACGAGCTATTCTTGTGGCTGAGAGCAAAAATGTCTCCTAATTTAACTGCATTATTCAGTCCAGGATTCAAAATGAGGCCGTCACATATACGTCCGTCAACACCGTTGTGGAAGCGGAGGAGGCAGTTAATCATCCAACAGGATTTTTGAATTCACGTGATCTGCGAGGGATGTTGCCGCACGTACTGCAATTGAAAATCGGCGTGTTGATTATCATATGGCGAAATAACAACCAGCCGGAGCTTTGCAACGACATGCGGCTTGCAGAAAAAATAACTGAGCAACGTCGTGAAAGCAACTATCTTGACAGGACCTTTCGATGGTGAGCATGTCCTACTTTCTCGCATTCCACTGATTCCAACTGACATGCTATCTCAATTTAGGCGACTGCAACTCCCGATTCGATTGGCGTTTGCAATCACTATCAACGAAGATCCGAGCTAATCTTTAGAAATGTGCGGTTTGAATCTGCAAACGAATTGCTTCTCACGTGACCAACTATATATTATGCGTTCCAGTGTCGACAAACTAGACAATCTCTATAGCTGCAGAGACAATTGAACGAAAAAATTATTTTATACCCACAAGCACTATGAAACTAAACATTGTTAGGGGGCGCTCACCGATCGTTCATACGGAACTCACTCGTTCCGTTGTGCCTTAAGGGCTCTCTCTTGAGCCCAACCAGCAGCCGCGCAGCGGCGCATGATATTTAGGCAGAATGCTATTACCGACAAAGACAAGGGAGACTTAAATGGCCATTTCTGGCTTATTAGCCGTCGTCAGCCAGCTATACCCAAGCCCGAAGTGTGGAACACCTGAGCCTCGAACTCGCGACCTGTTGGTTTAGAAGTCAACGCCTCTACTCACCGGGCCACGAGCCCGTTGCCCTGTCGGTTTTCGATCGGGAATATACAATGTTAGGGGGGCGCTCACCGATCGTTCATACGGAACTCACTCATTCCGTTGTGCCTTAAGGGCTTTCTATCGAGCCCAACCAGCAGCCGCGCAGCGGCGCATGATATATAGGCAGAATGCTATTACCGACAAAGACAAGGGAGACTGGAATGGCCATTTCTGGCTTATTAGCCATCTTCAGCCAGCCATACCCAAGCCCGAAGTGTGGAACACCCGAGCCTCGAACTCGCGACCTGTTGGTTAAGAAGTCAACGCCTCTACTCACCGGGCCACGAGCCCGTTGCCCTGTCGGTGAGTAGAGGCGTTGACTTCTAAACCAACAGGTCGCGAGTTCGAGGCTCGGGTGTTCCACACTTCGGGCTTGGGTATGGCTGGCTGACGACGGCTAATAAGCCAGAAATGGCCATTTAAGTCTCCCTTGTCTTTGTCGGTAATAGCATTCCGTCTAGAAATTAAACATATTAGAAACGCGCCCCTTCCCCATTCCTTTCTTTTTCACTTCATGAAACTGAGCACAGCAGTGCGTGGCCGGGCACAGCTAGTGCTACATAAAATTTGGACGTACAAAGTTTTTCTCCATCACAAGAGCCAAAAGGGGGGAAATTGTGAACTTCCTCCAAGCTTCTTCGTCATTTGCGGACATTAAAACCGTAAACGGTGTTGTGAGCAGTCGTTTAAACATAGATTTCACAATAAAAATATCGAAACATTTGGAAATAAAGTTAACAGTCGCCAAAAAAGTCAGGTTGAAAAGGAACTGTGTCCAGTCGATATAACGGACTGTCTAGAGGTCTTGAATTTCAGCGAAAATAGGATTGGGACTTGTTTATTGGCTGAAGTAAATGGCACCTTTCTTGCAGGCCACCCCCTCCTATTAAAGTGAGACAAAACAAAATACGCTTGTCGAAGTCAAAGGCAAACGTGAGAATCTTCCTCTCTAAGTACATGAAGCAGTCCACCACTGATCGAGTCTGCAACAGCGGACTGGAAGACATATGAATAGCTTGGGAGAAGATGAAGTTCCCATAACTTTGACGCTTTGGTAGTTCTGGGCCGATCAAGCTTTCCTAAAACAACATCCGTTTGCAAATCTGTCCTGGTGAGCCTTCCTTCTCATCATAACCGCACCCAGCGAAGTGCCAATGAGCAGTTTCGCAAACATCAATGTCTTGAGTGTACCGTCTCTTCGCTAGGAAAGTTAGTTCCAGACGTGCCCAAAGGGACATGTTAGAGGCAATCATCATGTAGGACGATCCCTTGTCAAATTTTCAAGATGATCCTGTCTGTGGTTGACGGAAGGTCAAAACGCCAGGCTCAAAGAGGTATGGCCACCTAGTTGCCCAGATCCGAACTCCCTGCACTTTCAAGCCTGAGCTTATTTTAGGCTGAAATCTTTAACGTGTGGGACCTGAATATCAGTATCTTGAGATTTTTGTGTTCAAGGCATGAAGCAACAAGTCTGTGGTCCAGTCTGGGCTAAAACCTCTGATTTCACGTCCAGAACTAAGGCAGATTCGGAAACTCAGTGGAAACATCGGTCACTGAACTCAGTGTGCATATGCCTTCACATGTTGTGTCCCAAAACTGTTGCTCCTTTGTCTTTTCCTTTTTACAGATCCTATACAGTGCAGTCTATCTGTTTTGATTGTCTACAGGGATTTTGGGAAATTTCCTAAATTAGGTTTTGTGATTTCTATGTTTGTACAGTCTGTCCGACGATATTTATAGAACAGACAGGCATCGACAGTAAAGGCGGCATTGGTATTACTGTCTTACTTAAACATGTTATGAAGCATCCGTATTTGGAAGAAACTGTTAAACAAAATGACCAGCCCATCGTGCTCGGTTAATATTTTTCAGTTGCAAGATACACCTCCACGTCTTACCTTTGCAGATTACTTTTCCATATCCTCATATCATCCGAAGTAGTCAACCTGGGGTTTCATCATAATAAATTACTGGTTGCCTGTAAAAACATGTCAAAAGAAATGTCTCATAAAGTGAAATTTAAGTCAACATACTTCCTTAAACGGCGGGACATAGTAGCAGCTTTTTGAAGAATTCTCAGCCTGTCAACGGCGTGGAGCCCATGTTAAGGGCGGGAAGATCTGAACTCTACAAATGCAGATGCGTTGGGTTCGAATGTTCCACTTTAATGACCTCCTTAGTGACTTTGCATTTAAGAGGAGGTATAAATAACTCATTCCATGTTTAATTCAATTTTGACATCATTTGAGAGTCTCTATTACCCCAGTATCGGCTCTAAAGCTAGCACGCGACACTAGCTGAAGTTGGCAGGGCGTTGTCCGTAAAGTACGGTTATAATTACCCCGCGTCACAGGTAGTTTTGCGCTTACTTTCAGGGGGAGTTAGTGTTAGAGTTATGAGAGTCCGGGAGCTAGGGTTATCGGAATCAGGGCTAGATTGAGGGTTAGCGTTAATATTAGAGTTTAAGCCAGGACACAAGAACAGATGCCCTCCGGAATTTATCGCAAAGCCATCAGTTGTACGGAGGTTTTTTACCCTGTATTCAGCCACGCTGTGAACTCCAAAACCTGCTTTTTTTACCGCTGAACGCGCTTAAGGGATCATCTTCACTAGATCCGCTGGTGGGTATCGCTGCTCTTGCAAAGCGGTTATAATAAAGTGGCTCAGGCTTGCTATTTCAATAAGGATCGCGATCCCATGAAGTACAAGTAAGCATATTATGTGCTGACGTTCAGCAATCACCGCAAATCTTATTCTGAAACAATGTGGACAATAAACTACCGGCTTGAAATTGATATCCACGAGTCAGTTTTCCAATGGATTCCAGTTTTTACACATTGCTCGCTGTCTCTAAATGCAATTTTGAATTTGTCTGTTTCTTCCGACTTAACTTTCATATTTACGGAGACATTCATCGTTCCTAACTACAACAGCTTGTAGGAGGGGGGGTTACTTTTTGTAAAGTTGAATTCCTGCATTTTATTAGAAGGTAACGAACATTTTAGATGCCTTTCGTAACGTAGATACGCTGAAGAACCTCCTCGTTAACTTTACCTAAGACCGTTTGGCGCAAGGGCAATAGGCATTCGGGGTTTGGGTTCATTTAAGTGTTGCTATAAAACCGTACGCCAGTAAACACTCATGTTTCCTCATACTGAAAACTCTTATTCTCTGCAGCACTTCTAACATTTCCCGAAGGACCCCTGTCATGAGTAAAAACGCGATTGTCGATGTTCCGTCTCTTCTGTGCAGAAAAACTCTTCCCCTGGGCAGAACTTAACGCCTGTAAAGCTGATGTGACAAAGTAACTGCCGTTTTCCTGCCGGGTGGCGTTGCACGCAGTAAGCCGCAGTCTCACATAAAACCGAACAGGGGCAATTAGCGGGCAGTTGCTAGTGTTGTGGCTACTCTAAAACTTTGTGGCCTGCAAGTTAGGTGTGCACGTTTATATACCTCCCCTCCCTCCGCCAGGCGCCCTGAGCGATTCCTGCTGGGCCATTTCGGTCAGTGATTCACGGTGGGGTGACCTGTCGACGTCAGGCCTGAGGACAGAGGCCGCGCTAATGCCCAATTTCGGGTGCCAGATCTGTCTCGCACAGGCCTCCCTCCATCATGTTTCACCTGCATGTCTTTTGCCTCTGCTGTTTGACATCCATGCCGGTTGATGAGGTTGCGTGCAGCCTTAACGGGATTTCGGACCCTGGATTGGCGCTGACACCCGTTTTGCCAAGTTGAAGCAGACTTTGACCCCAGCCCAGGTCTGATGTGCGGTGCTGAATAGGTACATGGGCTGCCATTGCTGCTGCTCTGGGACTTAAGGCCACACAACTGACTTTCTACACTGCTATGCATAATTTCGCGGCAAAAAACCTGGAGATTTTCAAATTTCAGGAAGTGTTGCGCAAAGTGGTTTGCCCGTACTTAGTAAAAAGATGAAAATTTGGGGGTTTTTACTTTTCCAAACTCTCGGAATTGATTTATAATGATAAGTTGGTCACACCTAATTCTTTTTTCACTTATTAAGAAGTAACAAAGAAAGGGCTTGGAATTGTGAAATTTCTGGCTTCTATAAAGGACCAAATACTTAAGGATCGTATAGAAAAAATGGCATACCCTGGGGTTTCTGTAAAGAGGATGTGTTCGCCAATGGTGAACACATGTTTTTGCTTTATTGTCTTGTTAAATCGACAAAAATTTAGCAGCTAAGAACATGCGAAAATTACTATTTCCTGTGAAATCTGACCAGCTATGAAATATCTCCCTATTTCCAAAATATCTTCCACCTGAGCGGCATAAAACGTGAAGCTAGTACACCTCCATCAGCAGGCTTTTCTCAAGAGTTTTTGCGAATACAAATCTGATTTCCACATTCACTTCACTATAGCTTTCAATTTTGGAAGCGAAGTGAATTACTCTGTATTAATTTTAATTAGCCTCACATGGATTGTCTATTGTTCTTCTTCTCCTTCTTCTTCTTCTTCTTCTTCTTCTTCTTCTTCTTCTAAGAAATTGACTGCATTCTGCAAACGTCCACTTACACGAATTAGCTCATGTTATTTCCCGTTTAGTGACTGCCAGCATAAACGGCGAAATCCTTTTTTCAGTATGGCAGTTTAATCTGTCCACGCGCTCCCAAACTCAAATTGTCAGCCCAACCTCGAAGCATAATTGTCGGCCAACTTCAGGGTCCCAGTTTCTGTTTTCAGAAATTTAGAATTAGGCTACATTCACCTTAGTCTAGCCTCAGTTTATGGCATGTTTTTGTCGCCTCAATCAAATTAGAAAAGCACTCGTCAGTGCCATATTCATAATTACAATGAAATCATTCATCATACAACACGATTTCTCAAACGCTGCTTCGGGTATCAAGGGCATATTTCAAAAATGCTCAAATACTGGGTCCGCAGTCAGCCGATTTATCGAGCTATTTTATACTAGATTTACAGTACCTGACGCTTCTGGTTGTAATTAATACTTTACCTAAGATTTTGGTCCAACCTTTGTATATTTCATATTCTGGAGTTGCTATTCGCTGAATTCGCACGTTAAATAGTTATGATAACCAGGCATAGGGTGTACCGGATGTCGCTGGCGATCATTCATGCAGCAGCTGTACAGTCATTCCCGGTTCATCGATGCGGATGGGAGGTCGTTGCGCGAAAATACATGTGTGACGTCACCCTCTTGATGACTTCTGCAAACGAAGATATAACAGACATGGAACCTGTTAAATCATGCACGAACGCAATCGTAGCAAGTACTCGCCAGTAATACATTAGCGGCCCCTTATAAGCGCATTGAGAAACTTGGTAGATACTTCGACCTCTCCAGACCCTCCTAATCAGTTCTCATTTACAGCTCCATAAAGTTGCTTTCTGTGTGGCGATCACACTCCGGGAACCTTCCTAGACCAGCAGACAAACCAAATGGATAGGAAGTGTCCGATGTGTATTATTCTCCCCATGCACGGTAGTTCCTGCATATAACCACATCCACAGGTCCCACCTCAAAACAATATGTTCCATGGAACAGACGGGATGCGATCGCGTAGACCCTCCAGGCTCACTCTGTCGTCTTCCAACTGTGACAATGTCGCGACTCATTTCGGAGTTCGGAACCTACACAGATTGACCAAACAGCGCTGCCTACCCCTGCGCGATACAGATGGCTAAAATGGTTAAAAACGTCGTCCAGAAACTGATCAGAGCGAAATCCTGTACAAAACAACAATTCCCACTACCATACCCCTGCCTCCTACAGGCTGCCAGAGTGCCATTCTCCACTGTGGCAACCTGGAACTTTCGTGCTCTTTTGGACATTTCAATGGCCAACTGACCAGAAAGCAGGACAGCTCTGGTCGTCCGAGAACTGGTCTGTCACGGAGTGGCCGTTGCAGCTCTCGGTGAGACCCGCTTCTCCAAACAGGGACAGCTGGAGGAGGCGGGGGCCAGATACACCCTCATACGGAGCGCAGGACCAATGGCAGAAATATGAGACAAGGGAGTCGCCTCTGCAATCAAAACCGACTTCGCTGGACTGCTGTCCTACCTCCCGTAGGACATCAACGATCGCCTCATGAAAAATGAGCTATCACCCTGCGGGGACGAATTCATCATCAGCACCATAGCCTGCGATGTCAAGTTCCGACGATGCGAAGGGCAAATTCTGTAAAGAGCCAAACCCACGACGCTCGCGACTGTGCTAAAAGCGGGCACTACAACTGTCCCCAGTGACTTAAATAGTCATGCGGACAAAAATTTCGCTAAGAAGAAGAGGTCGATTGGTGCAGCGTCTCGTATTCTCACTCGAAAGCATCATCGGAGACAATCGCAAATAAGGCCGCAACTCCCACCTTGCATGCATCTAAGAGGTGAGCGGACACAAAGTAAATTAAATACTGCGGCACATCGACATCATGCATTCGGACCGGCACCAATACAGTAAATTGGCATTTTTGCGATACCAGAGCCTAGTGCAGCAGGGGCTGGGAAAGGTGCCAAATAGCCGGCTATAGCGAAAAGCTGAAGAACTCCATGCATACGACGGCCACAGTGAGATGAAGGATTTCGTCGTGACAAACAATACATTTTACGGCCGGTAAGCCAGGAGACCTACGCTGTTGCGCAGCCTTACTGTCAGAGAATCGATAGATCTCAGAAGGCAGAGTCCGGCACTTCCGGAACGTCCTCAAACGTCCATCTACAGTCTGTGGCGGGGGGAGTCATAAACAAACTTCCTCAAGTGGACACTACTGTCGTCTTCGATTGCCCGCCTTGCCTAACGGGAACCAGCAAGGCGGTATGACAGCTGCTCAGTCGGAAAGCATCGGGCACCGACGCAATCTAAACTAACATTTGCAAGCACGACGACTCTGGGCTTATGGACGGACTCACTTCAATGTTTCGGGAGGTATGAAACAACAACAAATACGTTAGCACATCAGAAAATCGATCTTAATTCATATGTGCACGAACAAGTTTGGCTATCAAATCAATGACATGCAACGCGATGGCTTTCTTCTCAGTCTTACTGACAGTCTATTTGCGCGTGTCCTAAGCATTCGTCCTAACACGCATCTGGAGTGGAGACTCCTGTCCAGGAGCTTTGTGCAGATCCCTGCAACACTGTCAAACAACAAACCTGACCTCCAACCCGCTACCCGCTAGTAAAGTATCACAAAACTCGGATCACTTTCCGCGTTGCGTTCATAATGCTGACAAAAATAGGATCCGCTTATTTCTCGTTTTGTCTCCCGTAAGAAAATTATTAATGTTGGGGATGAGGTTTTCCTACCCTTACCCTTCCGTCGCAGATTGCGCAGGCTTTATCGTCGGTTCCATCTTCAGAACGATGTTTTTGTCCTGTCCTTGATTCGTGATATTTTTGATCGAGCTAAGAGATTGCCTGAAGAAAAACAGCTAACCGAAGAGGTCCAGTTTACCGGAAACCATTCATTAAATGTCTCGAAACTTTTTTCTAGAAAAATACGAACTCATAGAAAGACGCAGCATCCCATCCTCCGAGACGATCTCGGAAATCCCATAGTTGATGCCCAGTTAACCGCTGATAGCTTTAATGATTTCCTGTCCAAAACGTTCATTGAAGACTCGACCACTCCGCTTCCGACCATCCAGCCATTGACCGGGGCAGTTCTAGAAACTATAACTTTCACTCTGTGGGATGTGACAGTTGCGATTCGGCGTTTTCGTCAATCTTATAGTCCAGGCCCTAATGGTGTCCCAGTAAGCATTTTAAAAGCCGATGCAAACACGATCTTCCCATCCCTCTTATGCAAGATATTTAATCTTGCTCTTGAAACTGAATGTATCAACGTCGGTTTGACAGATGGCAGGTAAAACCGTGCACACCTCGCTTGCGCGAGAAATGTGTCATTTGGGTGTTTGCAGACTGCGTGCCCATTTGAATTAAAAGTCACGAAATTCTCCGGCGGCCCTGGATGTCACATCTGTTACCGTTTTGGCCTTTATGCGTTCAAAAGACTGGATTATGGCACTTTTACCCGAAAACCAATGAACTACCGGAATCGCGAAATTTTAGGTTAACCTATCCTTATTTAACCCTGTTAGGTCCCCTATTTCGCAATGATGGGCTTTAAAGCAAGCTCTACCTAGGAGGAAAATTTGCCGGTAAGATGTGGTTATGTAGCCGCACCTAATGGACACAATACCGTTGACCTGCTTAATTATTTTGAATTGGTGTGATTACGTTGGCATGGTGTTCCTGTGCGCTGACGGCCTTGTTTCTTTGTTGTCGTGTCTACATTTTCGGGCCAATGCCGGTGGTCCTTCTTGACTCTTGGCTTGTCGTCTCCTTCTAGCTTACGCGTTGGATGTTTCAGGGTAAGGGTCTAGGGCTGCGGTCAAGGGTAAGGGCTGGGATTAGGGTCTAAGGCTTAGGATTAGTGTTCAGGGTTAGAGGTTAGGGCTTAGGGTTGGCGGTTAGGGTTAAGAGTTATGGTTAGCGGTTAGAGTAAGGGGTTAGGGTTAGAGTTGAGGGTTAGAGCAACTATTTTTCAACCACTTAACGTACAATCGCGCATTCCCAATGACTTTTCTTTTGCGTACACTTGCTTGACTTCGTCACCTGTGCGTTCGCCAGCCCCACCTGTAAAAACCCCTATTACCGCTAGTCTCGTATTGCAGGAGGATGGAGTTGCTTTACGTCAGGTGCGCCAACATAACCCCATCTGACAAATTTGCCTATATGACTTTCCAATCCCAAGCAACATTCCAGGTTCTGTTCTTTATTCCTAATACGCCCAGTGGTGTTGTTGGAACTTCCTCCTGTGCCTACGTCAGAGTTTAGTTGAAGCTTCGAAAAATTCTCCCCCGACGACAGGACCCTACTTTTAAGTCAACGTAGGAGCTGACAGACAGTCTACCGTACGCTGTCGCTCGTTTATAAGAACTGTTCAACTTGCTTGCGATAACCGTACAGTTTACCGGCTAAGGCAAAGCATATGACAGAAAGGACAAATGGGCAAAACCAACACGAAAGCGTACGGCCGCGTCTGGGTAACCTTACGTAATTACCCATTGGGGAAAGTGGGAATTTTAGAGCGGCTGTAAATTATGCCAGAGGATAGCGCTTGACGCGCGTCCAGGATTGGCGACGGGGAGAAAAACATGCTTGGTTGGATGAAACATGACGAGAGGTCGCGAGCTCTTAGAAACTGCCATCCCCATAAGTTTTGCGGGGAGCGTGTCTTTGGTCCGTGTTCAGCCGCTTAATGAATTGTTTTCCTAGGAGGCGTATTTTTGACCCAAGGAGGTTCAAAAATCGTAGGTGTGTAATTATGTTCCTAGCCTGCACTTATATATGATTTTTTCCCCAGTATGAATGTGTTTGCATGAGGCCAATATTGTAAAAGTTCAATGAGTACAAGTAGTTACTAAGATTACATAGAACTACACTCAGTGTTTTTGCACTAATTTTATCTATAACTTGAAGTTCACCAATAAAACAAGTCAAACAACTGTTGTAGGTCACTTGCTGGATTGGCTGTTGGATAATACAAAAGGTCCGCCATGGGGAAGGAACGAGAAATGGAGTTTTGAGTAGAGGAAAGAAGGATAACGCGCAAAAGCATAGAATTACCTAGTAAAATGAACCCAATGGCGTGTTAGGGGGCTCGTCATAACGAACACAGGGACAAGAGGGGCTCAGGCATATGCACAGTTTCTGAGGGAGCGGACTGACGGGCGTGGGCGGAGGTCAGTCCTTCAATTGTCAAATAGAACTCCTAAAGCGATGGAAAGGATATCGCTATTTGTTACGCATCGTGTTGTTTGCTGATGAAAATATTTTCGGCAGTGAGATTTCCCTATGCTTGCTCCAACTCTAAGGTAGGATATCGGAGTTTGAAGTATCTACTGAGTATCCCATAATGTGAACGTCAACGGCTCTGCAAAGCCTTTCGCATTCTCCTGAATGTCGCGTGAAGACTGGGAATGGAACCTCATGAGAGGTCCTCCCAAATTTTTTTTGAAAGTTTGTATGACCACTTGAGCATGATTTCATCAGCCTCAGTGGAGTAATCTGCCAATGGACAGTAGAGTTATCCTTGAGGAAACCTCGAAATGTCCTACTCTGCGGTAGTTTTCTTGGCCAATCTGCGTATGCATTTACCGTCGCTTTTGCAACTTTCAAGTAATTTTGATGTGCGAAAGTGCACATTTATGAGCGTGCCAAATATTTTTAGGCTGACATCGGCTATTACTACGATTTTTCCAAAACAGCTAAGACTACATTCGCATTTTGGATTACAACGGAAGAGTACACATGACAGCTTGCAATCACTGGATTTGAGCGAGTCATTTTGCTTATTACTCAGCAATGACTTTGCTGTTCAACCGAGTCATACGGCGTCTTTAGTTTCGTGATCGTTCGAAAGCCGAAAAACTACTGATTGGCATAACCTTCAAATTTCATACATTCAGAAAGCCACAAGACTTGCCAACAACATTTAGCACTTTTCCCCAGTGCGTACTCGGCATTTTTGCAGGCAATATTACTTGCTTCATAAATTTGGTAAAGTCGTCCAAAAGGCATTGTAAGGATACCGATGGGAATCAAGCCGTCACACATCTTAATCGAATTTCGGCTAGATCGCAGTTGGTAGCCAGGAATAGGGAAGCGGACGGCGACCTTAACCCTAATCCTAACCTTAACCCTAACCTCAACCTTAAACGTTAACTGTTACCGTAACGGCAACCCTAACCCTTACCCTAACCGGATTCGCAAACGTTACCGTAGCCCTTAGACACAGCCGTAAGTAAAGAAACTAACCATAATACTGAGACCTATTCGTACGCTCAAACCCTAGTCGTAACCCGAAAACCTAAGCCTAAAGGCAAAACCCTAACCCGAAAATTGGAAACCATTAACCGGTGCCCTAATCCTAACCTCAAGCGTAAAACGGAAGCCAAATGGGTTAGATGTGATTATGGAGCCCCACAAAATAGCTCCAGTAAACAAACCCCCAACCACCTGTAATATGGGGCCTGGCTACCAACTGCGATCTAGCCCGAATTTCTTCTACGATTTTCTCATATTTGTGCTTCAAGTGCGCCCGTCTGTGATTTTTTCACTTGAATTCTTAAAGTATTTCTTACCTTCAAACTTAAACTTCTGTGTTACAACAACTTTGACTCTCGAAATGGTCTATTAAGCATATTTCATGAGTCGCCAAACTGAACTGTCAGCTAATATTACTCAGACCAGCGCCTTTTGGTGATGAAGCTTAACTGTCCACTTGACCGTTAGCCACGATTTTGAGCAACTATAAAAAATCTCGAATTTTTCATCAGGAAGTTAACCGTAAAAGCATTTATTTTGAAATTCAGGGCAACGGAAGGATGAAGGACCCCAATTAATTCTCGGTAGACTGTGAATCATGTCATACGGGAATGGTGGCAACGGGGGTTTTACGGGTGGGGCAGCACGCCAGACAGCAAGCTGACGTAATGCAGGAAAGCACAGAAATTGTTTAGACTTCTGCCGAAAGTCTTGTCGGTACACATTCGTATGGGAACGGAAATGAGCGTGTCAACAGAAAAAAAATAAACAAAAGGCACATTTTCGAAAAAAAAACGGAGTTTGAGTAATGGCTTGAGGTCATAGGAAGTACTTGTTGTTGACGGTGTAAGGTCTGCAACGGCCTGCAGCCGGATACCAAAATATACCCCCATATGACACGATACACGGTCCACCGGAATACAAGTGCGGTCCTTCACCCTACCGTTGCCAAGTCCAGTTTAATCATTTACAGACGCCCACCATACCTACACGCTTAGGGAACACTTAACTGGAAACCGCATGGTGACCGACAAATCATTCTATTTATTCACTCAGCTTCGTCCTAGGTAAGACTGACTTCGATGAGTATAGACTAAGGTCTTTGTTTTAAATCAGCTTGCTCTCTGGTGCATCTGCGGAACCACCAGCGGCCTTAGCGATATTGTTTTGACAGTTCCTCTGCAGCATTCTATAAATGGACCGTAGAAATCTATACCAGTGTCACTTGAGTAAGATGCTATGTTTCGTTCGCCTACTCACCTCATTTGGAATGTGAGTTGATTCGGAAATTGGATTCAACATTCAGAACAGCACATTCTATGAGGGTTGATTGTTAGCAGTTTTAAGTCGGATTGTTCAGTTAGGTATTGTTTTCGAGTTATTCCCGTACCTGTCAAAATTTAAGGAATCGATCAAGAGAGAATCCCGAGACTCAGAAATTAGTTATCGGCTCTAGCATGATCTTGTTCGTGTGCTGAATTAAAGCTGTCTTCGCGCTGCTGAATGCGAACTTATTTTTTATCATAGCATGTGATTTGTTTGTCTTCAATTTTCTTACTCCTAAATAGAGAGCTTGAAGCAGGTGCATTGTTGGTACCCGTGCACACAGTAACTTGCGTACTTAGGGAAACCCAATGCGGCCTATATACAAAATTTAGAGCTCAACTTCTATTCAGTCCTACTAGGTTTTTGTTGCAAATACTGCAGATGGAGGCGGGCGTTTCATTCTCACCTCCGCTCAGCTGCTTGCTTTAGTTTTTCCAGCCGGGATTTCTAATCCTTCACCCAAACCGTTGATCTATAGAAGACATCATAACTACAGAGTTCTTTAGAACCCTCAGACATCAGGAGTTCACTAATGCGCAAAGTGACAGTGAGAATCCAATACGTTGGTCTGCGGTTGCAGGGTCAAGATGTTAAGATTCGTGCATGAGATCCAAGAACTTAGAGTCGGAGAGGCTTGAAGGATTTTGAAGAGTGGTTGGGTGTTTGAAACTATGATGACGCAGTCCGCCCCCAAAGTGGCCACTCTTGTATTCTCACAGTTATCGGTCCACTGGTGGCTTAGTTCGTGCGAACCTGCAAATAATATTTCACGTCATTTTCTTTCGCACTTTGCCTGCAAACCTGAGGCTTCTGAGAAGAAAGCTGTCAACGGAATGTCAGTTGAAAAATGGGCTTTCGCGGACAGCCTCCTTAAATACGCTTGTAGCAACTGGGCGCGAAAAATCCCAACGGCAATTTATTCAAACTTGTGTCGGGACTAGGTTCTGCAATTTGATCTAATAAAGGTTGGACAGAATCGAATATGCAAGCCTTCGTTTTAATCAAGATAAAATGCCTACTTCTTTGACTTGGATAGGCATGTTATAGTATGGTAAGGTTTTTAGCTAAGTTTAGGAAAGTGGTCGAATGTGCGTTTAAGGTTGGGGTCAGGTTCAGAGTTGCGGTTAATTTAACAATTGAGGTTATAGAAAAGACTAGGGTCGGCCTGGAGTTAACACTGGGATTAGAGCAAAGCTTTTCTGCCGTATACTGTCTTACTCGATCAGGACTTTTTTCATCAGTAGCCTCGGATTGCCAGTTTTACGCCGGCAGCGGTTTCGAGAAGGACCCCACTTAGCTGTCAGTAAACTGTGGATCGTGTCATACGAGATTTTTGGTAAAGGTAGTTTTATAAGTGGGGCAGCAAGCTAGATAGTAAGCTGACAATATGAAAGAAAACACAGAACTTGCCTGGATTTATGACGAAAGTCTTATCCTACGCCAATGTACGTTAACGGAAATTAGAGTAGTAATTAAATAACAAACAAGAAATAAATTTCACAAAAAAAAAGATTTTGAGTTAAGGTGTGAGGTCCTGGGAAGCAGTCGTTGTCGGCAGTGTAAGTTCTGAAACAAACTGAAAATGTATGCCAAGATAGAACCGCATATGACACTATCCGCAGTCTACTGACAGTTAAGTGGGGTCCTTCTATATATCGTTGCTTTACGCCCATTTATCCGCCCTTGATTTTCATACTTCAAACTGCGCGGTCTGCTCCAGCACTTCATTGGAGTAATAAAGCAAACATTTGACAGAAGTGCGAGTTTTCTCGATGTCTTCAGTGGATTCCGATAATTGCCACACCCATAAGCCCTACTGATTAAGCCGGTATTAAAATCCCCCCCACTACTGGAGTCCATGGACTTTATTTTCTCAGTTAACTTGCATATCCCTTCCTCGCCAAAGGTTGCTTATCACATTCTGTCTCTCTGGCTCTCGATCTGGGAATTCGCCTTCTCAAATACCGTATTCAAAAGACCTGGTGCCTGTGTCTGCCTTTATTTATTCACAAATGAATGTGGAATGCCCACCAAAAAGATAGGAGTGAGCGGCAAATTCCAGAATATAGTTGCGTGTCCCAATCTTTCTTATGGGTAAATTTGTCGTTCGATATGGACTTATATCCCCAGCATTGACGTCACCTAAATGTCGTAGTTGCAATGCATTTAATATCCTGTTGGGGACAAGTTAACAACTGATTCATTTGAAGTGAACAACCAGGAATGTACCGTGGCCTATATAGATGGCTCAGGCTGTCAGCGCACTCATCTTGTCTCTGGTCATTCTCACTAGGGGTTATGAGAGTGAATGGGGTACGGTATAAGCCCCGCTCCTCGTACTTTACTCAGACTACTTTTGGTGTTGAAGGTGGGATTCGCCCTTCTTTCAGGCATCGCCAATAAGCTTTTTGAACACTTCTGACAAATAGTTCTGTTTGCTAACTATGAAGGCATTGATAAAAACTGAGTGTTCGAAATTTTATCCCCTTCTGTCCGATATATAACGCGTCTTAATAAATCTTTTGAACACATTCTGGTCAAGTAAAGGCCTTACTCTGACGCTAAACCCTGAAGACTGTGAACAATAGACGTCTGTTATCAAACGATTGGAAGATTTGAACTACGAGGGAATTTGTGAAAGTAGTTAATTGTTCACCACAATGCTCTCACTAAGCACCATCCATTCCGCTCCGCATTCGATAAAAAGTCTTGATCTGTGTCACAATGTTCGCAATAAACTTATAACGCAGAAATGGGATGGTATGTGATTTTTTGGAGATTGTTCAAACTTCCAAAATTGTTTGACAGTGTGCTTGTCCAGTAGCGCTGCTTGTCAAACTACTGAATTCGGAAAACCTATGGCTTCTGGCCGGGGTTAATTGCTCCGAGGAGCATTTGTGTTGAGCAAAAAAGCTGAACATCAACGAACTTTGCCGTATCACAAATCGTTATGCTCCATACTGTCAAAAATTAAAAGGGACACTATTTTTGCCACGTAGTGATAATAGTAAATTCATTTAATGCTCCCTTGCAGGCATTGTCAAAAAGGTATTGCACTGTCGAATTTTTACTCCGATGACTACCTCAAAGCATTTTGACCACCCTTACGCAACTGTCCCCGTGAGATCGTTTTATGTCTTTCTCAGACACGTACAAATAAATATTGCCAGCTATTTTCCCTTAGCACACTTGCTCCCCGGAGCAAGTAACCCCGGCTATAAACTATATCCTTTCTCCGAATTCGATTAATACGGTCGACGCCACACATTAGTAAAGTATACCTTTGATAGTTGAGGGAACGTTTGGCCACGTAGAGATCTACAGACTTGAAATACAGGTACGAAAACGCAAGTTTTCCTTAACCTTTGTTAATCTTTCTAAATAATACGCGATGCGAAAAGGCATTGGTCTACGTCAAATATATCCTTTCACATGTGCATCGCATACAAATTAGTGCATCCATAGCGGGACGTTCAGAAGCCCCGATGGTAGCAGGACTCTAGTGTTGCCCGAACCACCGTCTTTTGTTGCAAATGGAGGTCCGTTTGAAATAAATAAAACAGAAAAACGGACAACGATGCCGTCTAAGAGAAAACTGGGTCAGTAACCGCATTCGATGACACAGCCGCACTGGTGGCACAAATCGAGAAAAAAACGCGCTAACCTATTGTTGGTTCGATTGCAGCCAAACTGCTTCTCCTCGCTAGGCAGCAAGGTACTATCCGGCGGCATAACAGGTCAGACTGTCGATGGCCAAATTTGCGCTTTAGCCTCCTTCCATTTTTCTCCGCCTCGGGCGAACCACTTTCCGCCCATGCTTAATTGCTGTTTTGATGGCCGACATTTAGCAAAGAATCCTATATCTGTAGGTATCGGGTTTGTCTGTGTGCATCTATATTTATAGAAATTTCACACCGGGTAACCTACAGTGCACTGAATGTGCATATAGATATTGAACTCCGATGTTAGCCTGTCTTTGCCAATATGCACCGGGCATTGCTTCCATTTTATTCACTATCGCTCTTCTAACCCTCTGTTATAACTGTTCTGTCCGCTGAAGTTGGACAAATTTTCTACGCCCATTTGAACATTCTGGCCATTCAGTTGACTGTTAACTGTTCCACAAAGTCTTTTGTTGCTCAATGAAAAACGTTCTCAATAAGGTTAGGACACATCGTCCAAAACGGAACGGTAGCTAATTACAAGCTTCGTGTTTAATGTTTTCTAGAGCCTGCATTGTGAGAGTGACTGATCCATGCAAGTTTTAATTCGGGTGATTTTAGTAGGACGTTTAAGAACAGCAGATAAACATAGATAACATCAGGCAAAAATTACCTACAGGTTAAGAAGAAAGATCTTCACTACCATATTTGTGGGCAAAACTAGATGTAAGGAGGCAGCGAGGGTAGGAAGGTTGTGGTTAGCCTCAAATGGGACTTTCGAAAAACCACGAGTATATTTGTATGCAAGTTTTTGAAGATGAAATGCGTCTTTGCTGGCCCGCCTGTGGGCCATTCAAAACAGAAGTACTGAAATGTGGGAAGCAGGGATTCGGCAACCTTACGACTTCAGAGTATTGTCGACGTACTTGTTTTTAATATTCGGGTACCAAATTGTTTACTGTTACCTTGTTTTGTTGTTCTATCAGTGATCTAACAGAATAGAGTTTTTCAAAAAGACTAAATGAAGATTTTGAGGGCTTGTTTAACCGTGTCATTCTTTTTACTAGTAAAACATGATAACGGCATGCACTAGCAGACTACGATACCTTCTGCCTGTAATCAATAGTTTAATTCGATTAAGAAACGAACGGCTACAAGTTAAGCGTTTCTGCACAATACTTAGCATTTACTGGAAGATGGGCATCCCAAGAAACATAATTCGAAGAAAAATGGGACCTTGGGAAAATCAGCAAACCTTATTTCGTAAATTTTCGAATCTGGTTCCCCAGCTCGTCGTCAGACGTGTAGTAAGTGTGGAGAAAGAGTAAAAATTTAAACATGCCCAAAAAATCTAAATAGCTTTGTCAGGGTTGAGGATGGATCAATGCTGTGGACTGACGTCATGTCTTCATTGGCTATTACCTTTTCCATTTTTCTTTGAGATTTGTGTACATAACGTCAATATCGATGCGCCGATTGATGCCTGAATCATCAGAGTGAATGGCCTCTATAAATTCTTGGCCTTTCTTATGTGGGCGGAGACCGACAATGCGTGTATATCCCAAGCGAATTTGGTCTCAAAATAGCATAATAAATGCATCTGAGTGTTTCGTATTGAAACGTTGGTCGTCAATTTTTTGTGATGTCGTCTTCGGGAAAACGAATAGCCCGCCTCTTTTTTGCCCAATCAAAAACATGATAAATTTGAAAGACTTACAGGCCCTGTGAATTATTATGTTTCCATTAATCCCTGGCGAGACCGGTAGTAAGAAATAAAAATGAATAGAAACGTTAAAAAGCTTTGGGAAGAAATGTATCCAAATAGTTCTGACTAAAATTAAAAGGGAATGTCTTTAATCTTTTTTGTCTTCCTTAAAAATTGTTAACAAAAACAGGTAATAAAATGTGTCGTTACGCAGTCCTTATAGGGATATCCTTCGCTTTTAAGTGAGAATGCGCAGGGAAAAACTGCGCAAAGTCATCACTTTCTTGTTTATCTCACAATGAGAAACGGGAGTAGGTGACGTTCCTCGAGTATATTTTGCTAAACGAGCTTTTATTTTTTCCACTAATAACGATTTAAAGAGTTCTACGGGTTTTACTTTTTGTTAGACTTTTGTTTTCGAACGCGTGAATTGTTTGCTTTCTTCAGGTCAACTTTAAACGTTTAACGTGGTGAATGTATTTAGTTTGATCTTTAATTGGGCGATGACCTAAAGCAAAACAAACAGAATTTTTGTGATGACGTTGAATAAGATCTACACAAGATTATTTGCGTTGAAAAATCTTATTTCTGTTTTTCAGACTTAATATTTCGGCTAAAAAGGAACAATTTCCCAATGTCTTCCCAGGTCTTCTTCGGGGATCAGGTCTGTGACGCACTGATAGATGTTTTGCTAGAAAATTGCGTGGAAGTATGAACCATCTTGATGAGTCAGTATGCGTGGGTTGAAAATACCAATTCATCGTTGTCACAGTCACATCTCGCACTTCTGCAGATTGCCTTACGCTTTGTGCATTCCAGGTAGGAACAGACGTAACAGACGTTAACCCTGCAGTCCTTTACGCAGCGGATGATTAAGCTGATGACACATGGTGGTCAAATTCCGAACGGTCAGTTCGGCTGAGGTCGGACGTTGCATATTTTAACTACAGCTTAACGCGTTGGGCAAAAAGCCCTTCCCTCACAACAAACGGATTCACAAGTTTTTTTACTGACAAAATGTGCACATTTATGCCGGAAATAAACCCGTTCTTGTATTCTGGCCACTTTCTGTACCAATAAATATTGACGATCACACCTGCTTAGTATTCATGTTCTCGAATTGCAGGACACTAATTCAGTTGGTAATTGATCACCAAATAGAAAAGTGGATGTTCATTGTCCCCAAATCACTTATAAGTCATGTAATTCGCATAAGTTAAACTTCTATGTAACCGTTTTGGCCTGATGAAGAGTTACTGAAAACACATGTTCGCCAATTTGACTTTTCAAACAGACATCTGTCAACTTTTAACGTTTTTTCCAGTTCATCTAAACCATTTTAGGCAGGATGTGGCTAATAAAGTTAGTTCCCAAATACGGAGTCGCCTTAATGACTCTGATTAACAGGCGTGTGTCATTCTTTTTCCTAATGAGCAGTAACCAAATCAACAAGCAATATTTCGCTTCATCGCTAGTAATGGTTCGACGAATATGCAAATATTCTAGGGACGACCCCAAAATTTATGACCGATTAAGGGTTAATTTCACCTCAACGTCCACGGTACGATGTTAACCTGTGGTTTATTTGTAGCTAATACGTTACCCAGAAACTAACTGGGCAGTGTGTTTGTTGTTTGAGGAATATTTTAATGCTCGTAGACCATCCTGAGGCATACCCATAATTGCAATTAAATAAATATAAGGGAAACGGTTCTAAAAGATAAATAGAAGGGAGTGTGTTTGTTAACTGCAGATATCTTGTCAGTTTCCTCAAGGGGCAAAAGGTTTTAGTGCCATTGCTGTTTTCACTTGGAAAAAGATGAAAGACATAAGCATTTAGCTGTTTACTACTCCAAAAACACTCTTAAAGGAGATGACTTGTTGGAGAATATTGTTCATTCAATCAAGAGTATGTCCATTGCGGACCTTCGTCTTGAACGCTGATTTTCTTTTATGATTGGGTTTTGTTTTCTGTGAACGCACAAATACGACGTAAGTCATCGGGTGTGATTGCATATAGTAATCTTAGAATGGGCGACACGATTTTTTGACAGAACCCAAATCATCGTTGACCAGGCAGCTTCGAACGATGTGATATCTGTATCCGGTCCTTCATAGTTCCAGCAGTGTCGGTTCTTGAACTTGGCAGAACACTAGAATCTCATTCGATTTGCTCTGGTCCGCAAAAGAGTTTTATCGCCAGTGAATGCCTAGTTCTTCTGTGAAGTACGAACAATTGTTTCAGACGCTCCGCTTTCACTGGGTTCTGCGTCGTCTTGTATCTCTTTTTCAGATGTTTTTATTGGACCTGTTTACGACGAACACACAAGAGAGATGCGGATAGCCAAGCCATGAAACTAGAAACCTTTCCCCGACTTAAAAAGGCGTTTCGTGCCCAACGTGTTTGCCTCGTTCACCATTTTTGGCATTTTACAGCAAAATCAGAATTTAGCAAGTACTATCAAGATATTGTCTTTTCGATAATGAGACTCGACGTTCACCGCAACTTCTACTCATCTATTAGAGAATTTACTGATGCACTTACAGCCACTGACGCTTTGCGGACAACTTTCTTATAGCGCTGCTGCTGAAACTTTGAATACAAATGAATAGAATTTAGCTTTGTCATCACGGTGCCTGTTCTATATTATTCAATACGTAGGCGCACTATTAGAAACTAAATTTGGGGTTTTATTTAAATCCTGTACGACGAGCACCGTAAACTTCCAACTGCATGAATCCATAGACAGGATAAGTCTTCCAGGCTAGAATTGTGTTCCCCGATGGGTAACATGCGGTGACCTCTCCTCTGTGCCTCGAAGCTCAATTTCAAACCTTCGCAGGCAGTCATACAGTGGCCAACAGTACATGTAGAATGGGTAACAACAGAGATATGGAAGATTCAGATGGCTATGTCTGACTTATTAGCCATTGTCAACCGAAATCTTCAGGAGCTGAGATTCGAACCGGCGTTCTCTGGTTATTAAGCATTACTAATTTATTGGATAGAGTACTTAAGGCCTAAGGAAATCGCAGGTGGGTACTCACAGGCTAAAGTGTCTAATACAATTAAGATTTAAAGGTTTCCTTACCTCCAGTAAAATTATGAACGATACGGGAACCGGTATTGCCCGGGATTCTTCGTGTAAAATATAGGCGAATGCACAAGAGAAAGTTTAAAAAAATGAGCAAATGCTCAATGCTAAATTTTTGGTGTTTACTAGGTTTAATCTGCGCGTATTTTATAAGAAAGTCTCAATCATAAAGAGTTATGTTGCTTTTCGTGTGTTCCCAAAGATTTTCGATCATGTTAATCTGGTTGGCGACCCTTACCAACCACTGGGGGAAGAAAACTGTCCTTCTAACGTTTCGACTTATGCCCAGTTTTATTTTTCTTACAACCGTTTGGCCAAAATGCCCCTGCTATATGCGTGCTTTCACCATCGAGTTGGCAAAACAAACGGTACTCCGAAAAATCTCAGTCTGCAATCACCAACCAAGTAAACACACGTACAGCCCAAAAGATGACATTGCTTGTTACTACTCCGGGCTGAGGTAAGTGTCGAAACATCAGCAAACAGCATGCATATTTATCAGTAAGGTTCACAATACTACATACTGCGTAAGCATCGGAGGCTAGGAAAACGCTACCCCCCTCGCCGAAACGGTTTAGTTAAGTTCAGTCAGATATTTTCCCATTTGGATCCGGTTTAGCACAACCTGCGCTGATCTTATCCGTTTCATTACCTCCTTTGAATCCGTACAACACCAACTCGGGAACATATATATATATAGGCAGAATGGTATTGCCGACAAAGACAAGGGAGACTGGAATGGCCATTTCTGGCTTATTAGCCGTCGTCAGCCAGCCATACCCAAGTCCGAAGTGTGGAACACCCGAGCCTCGAACTCGCGACCTGCTGGTTTAGAAGTCAACGCCTCTACTCACCGGGCCACGAGCCCGTTGCCTTGTCGGTTTTCGATCGGGAATATACAATGTTAGGGGGCGCCGCTGTGCGGCAGCTGTTTGGGCTCGAGAGAGAGTCCATAAGGCACAACGGAACGAGTGAGTTCCGTATGAACGATCGGTGAGCGTCCCCTAACATTATATATATATATGGCAGCTGGGCGCTCGCCGATCAGGTTACGGAACATGCTCGTTCCGTTGTGCCTTGGGGCTCATACTAGAACCCTCGCAGGCAGTCGCACAGCGACTAGTAGTAGATATAGATGAGATGGAGCCGACAAAGACAAGGGAGGCCGGAATGGCCATTTCTGGCTTATTAGCCGTCATTGGCCATCCCGTCTCCCTTGTCTTTGTCGGCTCCATCTCATCTATATCTACTACTAGTCGCTGTGCGACTGCCTGCGAGGGTTCTAGTATGAGCCCCAAGGCACAACGGAACGAGCATGTTCCGTAACCTGATCGGCGAGCGCCCATCTGACATAATTGATATTCCCGATCACAACCGACAGGACAACGGGCCCGTGGCTCAATGGTAGAGCGTCAAACTCCATGACCAAAGATCCCGGGTTCGAATCTCAAGTGATCCACAATTGGGGTTGGGTATGAATGGCTGATGACGGCTAATAAGCCAGAAATGGCCATTCCGGTCTCCCTTGTCTTTGTCGGCTCCATCTCATATATATATATATATCAAAATACTCCCTCACGCACCAAGTCGCCTAGTTGTTTCTGCCCCTAAGCGAGAGACAAAAGGTATTGAGTAATCTGAATATCGACATTTCAATAACCATCATGCTCGCGGACAACGACCGCTGTCTTCAACATGGCGTTTTGTCAAGGCAACATTTTAGAACTCCTGAATGATAAATATCCTGCAGGATCAACCGTTAGCCGCGTAGATGACAAAACATCTAACTCGAGTTTGAAGAGATAATTTGTCACTACCAAGAGCTAGTATGTGACAAAGCCCATAACAGCAGTTATCTCGCGAATCTATAGCTTCTTAGAAATGCCGAAGGCAAGTTTCTCCCTTCGACTAATTTTGTCAATCCGAAATGCCTCCATGTATGGGCTAAAAATGGGGTTGTTCCGGGAACTGCGGTTTTTGACCGCAGATTTACGAACAGTCCTCCGGTTAGAAAGGTAATTCCCGAATAAAGGCCGTCACAACTGGTGTGGATGAAAGCATCGTGTTATTTGATGTCACCAATCTCTTGTCCACACAGACAAAACTCTTTGGCTGGTTGCTGCATTAAATCGACAAAAACAGATGAACACCGCAGAAACCAGAGCCTCGGAAACTTCCTGGGCACGAAAGAACCATAAATGAACAAAACAAGGTCATCTTGGTGGGCTCACCTAGAAGCCCCGGGTAAATTACTGAAGTGGCTCTAAAACACCTCGCAAGACGGATGTTTAAGGCGTGCAGATACGGAAGTTGGGTGTACTGGGTTCAGAATGTCCTTGTCAAAATGGAACGGGACAAGAAGTATTAGTGTAAGGAACAGGTGAACTCAGTCGCCTCGAATTTATACTTAACTCTGAGACAGCAAATGGGTGCTCGAGTTTCGCTCAGACACCCCAGTCCTTTGCCAACCTGACATCCAGCTGGTGACTACTGAAAAACGATCAATGCGTTGTCAGTAGTAGACCGACGGTCGCAAAAGACGAGATTTGTCAATGCCTAACATGGTGGATGCATTCGTAAAGTGACTTTAAAAAAGCAGATATGTTCTCTCCTTCCTCACCCACCGTGTTCCACCCTGACAGCGCAAAATGTGAATTGCCAGAGATAAATGCGATCACAGGGACTAATGGGGCAAACGTTTTTGGCTACGTGTGCCACATGTGACCTGGTACCTGACTTCACACTGCCAGGCCTTGTTGCGGAGGATTTTAAGCTCACCTGGATGGATGTAACTTAGGATCATATTAAGAAGGAGTAATCGAGGCTTGGCCTCAGTTCTGAGAATGGCCGGCTTACAGTGTCATTTAGCAACCTGAACCCCCCCATGTTAACGCAACCTGGCACTTTAGAAATAAGTTTCTTCGGTTAGAATAAAAAACCAGGAACTGGATCGAATTTTGATAGACTTTCCTCTCTCTGCCTTCCGATGAAATGGAACGCAGTGGCTGATATGGTTTGCATCCCTCCTTTTACTACGTGCACACGCAAGTCAAATAATCGTTAAGGATTAATGCAAACTCGCGGTAGCTTGTTAAACGTCAAACAATAGAAAATTTGGCCTCCTTTTTATATCCAACACAATAAGAGAAGGATCCATTTGAGGGTGTCGCTCGCTGCGACCGAAAATTAGCTCTATAAGCACGCTATGCCGACTAGGTGACAAGCGTTGCCGGTACTCAGCGGAAAAACGGAAGAGCTCTAGACTCAACCTTTATTCTCAAGCATTCTCAGAGAAGACCAAATACTTCGAAGTAGCCGAAATGAAGGGTGTAGCCAATCGGATCATGGCTATGCCTCCTGTATGCGAATGACACCTTGAAGACCGAAAGAAGGTTCCTTTCGCTGCCCGTAATAATGGTCACCCATAGATCTGACTCAACTTTCTGCGGACAATTGACGTAGTCACGACTGAATTTCTAACTAGGAAAGGTCGGAAGTTTTCTGTCAACTTCGGAATAGCTGTAGGTACGAGGACTATTCTGATGAAAGTAAATCAACACTTTCGAACGTGAATGAGAATCGGTTAACCGCTATGACGCTAGTCTCACGTCGCCAAGACGGGACGCATCGTTAGTTTCCACATCGTTGGGCCTGCGAACCTAAATTGACGAGCGCACACCAGGGCAGGCCGAGTCGACTCTTACGCAAGCCTGCCTGCGCTCTATCTGGTTTTTCGAACTTACTGACAAGGAGTAATGATGGACTGAGACCGATAGCGATGCAGGTGACATTAGCCACGGCGAAACAAAGCGCTACTCCAAACTAACGATTAGCATTGGCAATCTATTCGATAGCACAGCACACATGCAACTCATAGGCCATGTAATGAAAGGTGTGCACTAAGCTATCGGATCGCTGAAGACGTGCAGCCGAAGTCGTTGCTAGAAACGTCAGGACACAAGTACATCCATCTTTTTCAACACCGCCAATTCCTTTTGACCTAACTATAAAAAATGCTAATTAGCCCTCTTCGAAAACTCTATGCTTGAGAATTTGAAACATGTCCTATGCGCGAAGGCGAACACAAAACTTGGTATAGACAGATGCGAAACGAAACAACTTTAATAGACATTGTCGTATAACTAGTGTCAGCTGGGAGTGACGTTAACCACCCTAGCATGACTGCAGGAAAGAGGACGAGACGATTCATTCCTGCCATATCCAAAGACCCCTCAATTGGTTACCCAGCAGCAAGTAGCTACTAACTGAGAATTAATACCGGGTAAAGAGGTGGGGGCTGGAATGGTCATTCCAGTGCATCTGACATCAGGACCGAACCCTAGTTGGTCAAACACACTTATCATTTGCGCCACCGAGCTCACGCTCAGTAGGATGGCGTGAAGTGGGTTTTACTCCCATAGCCGCAAGGTGCATATGAATTGTCCAGCGCTTTGTTCGCAACCAGAATAGATTAATGGACGCAGAGCGATGAAATGTGAGTGATTGACTTAAACGACCTTTTTAGAAATTCTCCAGATTTTCTTCAATTTTCAACTTTCTGAGATATCTGTAATACGTGAGGACTCTCCGAACCTATTTTTACCAGGAGGTTGTAAGGCCTGGCCGAATAGGCCATCAATGGCTGTCATTGAAGTCTTACATATGAAAGAGCTAGATTTTTATTCACTGGTCGTCTGTGACTTCTTTTTGGGCGATTTTGATGCCAGCCAAAGTTCTGAGTGAGGTAGCAGGAGAAACAGCACCAGGACACGGAGATAGGAACCCCGTATTTCGGGAGCCTTGCGCTGATTTCCAGAGAGATTAGGGCTAATTTTATGATAAGGGTAAAAGTTAAGGCCTGGCTTAGAGCTACGTTTGGGATCAAGGCTAAAGTTTGGATTATGGTTAGTGTTATGACTAGAATTAGGACAGGGGATTAGTCACTCTTCCCTGAACTTTGCCTAAGACAATTTGTATTATCATGGCGGTTTTTATCTCTGTGTCTCACAGGAACAGTAATAAACTCCGCTGTTATTAACATTTACTTCAAGTAAAGTATGAGCTGTTTTTAATCCTTCCGAAGATTTCCAAAGGAGATGATTTAACTGGCGTGCAATCATACACTGACTGAGTCAGTCAACTCGAAAAATGACAACATCATGGTCTGAGACCTCCTCGAGTAGGTTTTATGCCTTTGTAACAGGACAGGATTTGTTCATCATCGCGGTATTTCTACCACTATCTACTGGCGTCTTAAATTCAGGTAATCAAATGGTAAACTTTACGGACATAACGATCTCAACATTTCAAATATTTTACGATCGACAGCTCCTCTGCCTTAAGCATAAAATTGGGAGGAGACATCATTTGCTAACCAATCAGTGAAAGGAATACGTCTTTGTGTTTTCTGTAAAACATATTTGAATTTATTACGACTTTAAATATCCGCTGAAAAATGTAGCCATCGTGAGTTTTACAGGCTACCAAAAGGATGTGCATTCACGGGCCAACATCCTGACGCAACCAAAATAGCTTGGGATTGTGTTGCATGGTAAGTGGTTTTAGAGTCCATCTCAAGTGGCCCATTCTAATCGAAAATAAATTTCATCGAATACATCGCCTACTGTAATTTGCTCTCATCTCACTCAAAAAAACAGTTTTAAAAAAGCTCAAACTTATATGTATACCGCAGACCAGGGCGAAAACCTAACACTGTTGATTGAGATAAGGAAACTGATGTAAGAGAAATTAAGCCGAAAATTCAAGTAAGACGTTTTTAAATGACTATATGTGTAAGCTGAAGCATATCTACAAATAAGTGGTTTGGTTTCATGGCGCTGCAGCTAAGCAAACCATATTTATTAATCTCATGTTCCCCGAATACTAGTAAGCAATGGCAGCAGGTATTCTTCGATGGGCGCCTTCTGCATTTGACATCTATAAGCTCAGATGCGGGCGCATGTCAATATCTTTATGTAAGATAATGTTGATTGTGCAGCATTAGCAACATAATCTTTGTATTCACAAATCCATACTGCCATTACATACTACTATCCTCAGCAAAGTTGAGTAACTAGCCAGCGAATGTGACCGTTCAAAAGAATTTGAACGTAAAGTTAAGTCTAAACGCAATCTAATATGAGTCTCTTGCAAGATACTCGCCTGGTCATCTATTATAGAACTGATCGAAAACTGTGGTCTGGTGACGAATGCTTGTACACTCAGACAATACGTCCATACTTCTGGATGGTAAAACCAACAAGTAATAGCCGATAACTGTTATAAAAATATAATGGTTAGCAGCAGGAAACTACGCAAATAGAAATGCTCTTCCTAATTCTCATGCTGCTTAACTTTGTAATTTCGAAAATGTTGCATTTTTGGTCGTATTCTTCTAATCTTCTTAATAAGAAATATTTTATATTTTTGGTTTTCAGAAAACTGATGTCTTCTGTCGAATATTTGAGGACATGATAGAACAATTGTATTTGCGGTCGTTTTCGATTATTCTCAGAAATTTGTATTTCATTCATTTTCACGCAAACCGTCTGGGTAAACCGAATTATCGGCGAGTCGGGGGAATCAGAACCACCAGCCAAGGCAGGTGACCCCGTGGTAAATTCCATGAAGATAACTTATTCCCGTGTCCTAGCTCTAACGCGAAGGCTAAGGTTGGCATAAAACCTTAACCCTAAGCCTAACCCTAATCTTCCTGAGATTAAGCTCAAAGTCCAGTTTCCTGTCTGATTAGTTTTTGAATGTTTCCATCTGAAGGTTTTCAGATAACACCACTGCTAGAAAAATTCTGTGCACAATGTAAAAATATTAAACAGGAAATGTGCCCAACATCTATTGTTGTATTTGTTAACAGAGTCCAACATTGACCAGTAAAAGGTGATTGTAAAGTCGTTAAATTATTGTTGGTCTAATAAATTTTGACGTTATCTTTTTTTATCACAGTAATTGTGGAACCACCAAATATTGTACAAGAAACAAAAATATTTTAAGCACCCTGGTAAAATTGAATCATCTAAGGGTAAGTGTTTTGTAGGTGCTTAAGAACTAGATAATCTTTGTTACTACGCTGAAGCAATTTTAAACTCCTTCCTTTAAGTAGAATCACTTAGACAAATTGGACAAAAACAAAGTTTGGTGCAGGAATTAAGTGCCGGGACTCGTTTAAGTTGTTTACATTAAAACATTCTAGATCCTAGTGCTTTCGAATTCAATCAAAGGCACTTAAGACACTTTGAAGGCTGTATTTTTATTCAGCAAATTCGTTGGCGTCCAAAAAGTCGAAAACTGTCTTTTTCCATCACCGCTTTTGTGGACGAATTCGCCTTTAAAGGAAGGAGGTGAATCTTATAGTGTGAAAATGGAACTGTTGTGGTGAAAAAAACAGATATGCGTGTTCGGGTGGTTTGCGTAGAAGCCCAGATCGTCTTGCCCTCGTTCGTGTCGTCACCCTTTCGATTACAAATATGCAATGCGCACAACTTAAATTTTAACGGGGTACAAGGCCTTGAGAGTAATGCGCTGCCCACTAGGTGAACCCTCCAAGCATTGCGGATCAGTTACTAAGCTTGGGCGTTATTTACAATGAGAAGTCCAAAGCTTCCCTTGAAATACTGCATTAAAATATATTATGTGGTAGCACAATCGTGTACCACTTACGTCGGATAGTGGAGTGCAACTGAAAATGGGCAACGCCTGTAGGCGGTCTCATAATAGATGTAGTGTTTATCTAAGAAAATTTATTACAGTTACGCACCTCCTTTACTGAAAATGGTTGCGGATAGGGTTCCGCGAGCTCTTTTACCAATATACTGCCAAATATTTAGAGGGTACATGAAGACAGCACTATTTTGGTAGTGTTATAATGACTGTCATTTATATAATAGAGACAACTCTAATAGGTGCCATAATTTTAACCCCAGAAAAATAAGTCTTATAGAGGTGACTAGCATGTTGTCGGTTCTAACAACTCTCAATACTCTTAACGTGCACAACTATTCTTCGTAAAGTGAGTACGGAGCAAAACACGCCTGCCCATGTTTAAGTCGGTAAAGGCGGAAATTCCAAATGCTAGTATACATCTCAGCACGGATGATTTTTTACCAGATTGAAATACAATTTTTATGAAGCTATTTATATGAACAGTTTCGAAACTTTCAAAAACAGTAAAACTGTCCGAAAATAAGTTGAGGGAAGAAGATAATAGGCGATTGGCCCTCAGGGCTAGTGGAGCAGGGTAAAAGAGTCTTTGAGTGATGTTCTTGGATTGAGTAAACGGAGTACCCATCACTGTAATTAGGGATTTGGGGTGACAAAGACAACTGTCTGAAGTATTAGGTTCTGACGCTTTTGTCTTTATTAGGGACTGGAAAGAAAGTCCTGATTTTGAAATCGCGTTCGGATGTCAAGTTTCGACTGAAACTCGGGCCCTACAGACTAACGTCTGTGCCGAAAGCCGTAATAGTACGGACTGTGCGCTGAAAGGGTGGGATCTGCGACCTTTCTGACGCCAATGAAGACTCTGTCAACAACTGGAGCATAGGCGCCATGGAATCTCATAAGTGTTACTTGCTTCGTTCGCCTCATATAGTGATTCAGTTGAATGCCATAGTTCAGCTTAACCCATCCCTCTATTACTAATATCCAGTTTTCTGTACATGAAAACCGATGGCTGAGGGTTTAGAGTCCTCTTCATGTCTGGTTCGAAACCTGTCCAACTTTTTAAATGAGCACTCCGACGAGGTCAACCTGAACGGAAGCTAAAATATACTGCGTCACAGGAGAGTCTGTCCTTGGCTTTACGGAGGACCTCACTATTTATTCCGATGCAGTGACTTTTTCCTTTTGCTCCGAATAGGAAGTGCACTCGATCGAAAGGAAGATGTCACATCTGCCTTGCTCATTTTCCGAGGCAAGGAAAACTGGAGTTTATATACCAGAAAACACAAGGGGAAGGCTGGGGGACCCACTGATGACCTGAACCCCCCGCAGCTGCGTCAGGCAGCGACATAAGATCAGCGAAACACGCGTGCCTAGGCTTTCAGCTTGTACCTGTATTGTCGGTACGGTAAATGGTTGCATAATGTCCTACTTCTCTCGCTTATTCTGCTGGCATTTGCTAAAACCACCTTTTAGGGAAAATCAGGTGGTTCGTAAGTACGCTCATTGTCGCGGACTTTTGAACTCTGGAATATCTGATTGCATGACCAATAGCACATTCTGAAACCAACAGCACAGCTAAGAAGAACCAATGCTGAAAAAGACAACGATTCTGACTTGGACACGGAGGAAGGAGCATCCCACTGTATGGGTCAACGAGAAGTACTCTGGATCACAGGTTGTTTACCTTCAGGTTGATCTTGAATGACTTGACAACTGTTAGCTTGACGGTGGATTCTGCTTCATCAAAACAAATTTTCAATCGAAACGTAGGTAGCACCTAAAGTCCAGCAAAAGTGATTTAGAACTGAACGTAGATTTTCTATGCCGCAGAGGTGTGTAATTGGTATTATGCCTACTCGATAACTAAATGTATATAACTTCTGAATGAATCTAAAGCTATCAAAGGTTTCTTTGTCACCATGTTTATTGGACGATTTGCTTGTATGAACAGACATCAGGTTTTTGGCCCATAGTGATGGTCTCGAAGGTTTTCCAAGCGGCACTTCTGCTGACCTTGCCGAAAGTCCTCGCCAGATCTAAAAAAAGCAGTCGTCTGCCGAAAGCGCTGCTGCTTGTCCTGGTAATCTACCTAAGGATAAATGAGCTTCTTCTTCCTTGTTCTTACCTCAGAAAGTGTTAAAGGGGAGAAATCGTAGAAACCGGGTCTACCCCCCCCTCCCCCCAGTTTATTGGTCTTTCGACCGGACACTGGAATGCCGATCACACCCAGCCCAACAGGTGGCCTCGTGCTAAATTCCAGGGGACTCTTGTTCCTCTGTCCTAACTTTAAGCCCAGCCCTAGCTCTTGCCGCGAACCAAACCATCACCCTCCAGTTCTAACTATGGTCATAACCTTAACATTGACCTTCATAACATAGGCAAAACCATAAATCCAGTCCTAACACTAACTCCAAATTCCCGGAATGTAGGGCAATGCCACCTGCAAAACGGGGGCCCGTATTCTCCCGTCCAACCGGTCTTTCTTCTATACCTAGTCAGGATAGTGGCATTACCCTAACCGTGCGCACCGATGTTTGTTTTGAGCCTCTCAAGGTTATGACAAGTCGCAGTAAATTGTAGCCTTATTCAACCCAGATATATGAAATGCTACTAAAATGTCTGCAGCAAATGTCAGTGTATGGATAGAGTTGAAGGGAAGTAAAACACTGTAATAATACCTGTGCAAAGTACTGCGGGCAAAAAAGCTACCTGAAAGTTTCTGCAATTGATTCTTACCAGCGCAGAAAACACTCATTCAGAGTGATTTTTGCTTATGTGGCTAACAGTTCAGTCGTCCGTAAGTGAACAGCGGGCAAGGAAACTAGACTACTGTGCGTTATTATTGGGGGAAGTTAGTTCCAAATTCAGATAAATTTTCCCTTGATACGGATCTCTTTAGGGACTACAGTGTGTGTTGCCCTACAATGTGGCCTTTTAAGGCTAGATTATTCTGCATTTAGGGAGTTTGTTGGTCTGCCCCGTAACACAACTGTTATGACCCATGACCAGTCCACGTTTGCTCCCCTGAGACCGGCGGTCTACCTACAGAGCTTCAGACTACCTTACATCTATCGTCAGATTATTACACTTCAGTAGGCCCTAACTGATAAATAGAGTGGAAATGTTTACCGCAGATTCTGAAATGTATTTTCGACTATAAAAAATTATCCAAGTTCCGCAAATAGAAAAAATTACTTAAGGTCGTAGGACTAACTTCTGTGCAGCATAATCAGAAGGTATTTTAGGCAAGCGAGGATACCGGTTTTTGACGAGTTTTTTTCCGGTCGCTCAAAAAACTACATTCTACAAATTCGACCACTTAATTAGGATGGTTTTTGCCTATTGATTTTTGATGCTCTTGTGATTTAAATGTGTCCTGTATAAAGCATTTGCAAAACGTTTCTTTCTTATGTTTATTCAGACGCAAATTACGTCGTCTTTAAAGTGCGTGCTTTAAGAAAGGGTGTTTTTCGATTTTAAAAACCCTCTCGGTTACAAAATAGTCTTGAACTTGACCTGCCCTTGCACTTATATTCAGGGTTTTCAAACTAAAAGTTGTATATCTCCCCTATGAGGAAAATCAAGCATTTGTTGCTATTTACATGGCGTCATATAAGGCTCTTAAAGTTTTTCGGTGGGTTTGGATTACGTCGTATCCTTTGCAAGTGGCATCAATAAATTAACGAATGCAATGCTTTACGTGCAGACGTTTCGCAGTCCTAATGATCCTCTTATTAGATACTTTTTAAAGAAAAAGTATCGTCTCTACAAGTACGAAATTTAGAGAAGACATAATTTACTATCAAGTGAGCATAGGACAAATATTTCGCAAATTTCTTCTCTAAAATGGGTATGGGAAAAATCATACTCCCTAATTAATTATTTTGCATAAGATGTAATTTTTCAAAGTGGCCGGAAAGAATCTCATTTAAAAGTCGGCATCCTGACGTGACCAACATATCTCCTGATTATGTTGCGCGATAGTCATCCTAACGACCCTACTTAAGTAGGCTTTTCTTATCAAAGGCACATTTCAGAGCATCTTTTATCATGTCTTGGGATAGGATATCCACTGCAGATCTTTTTTCGCCGGTGTCTGTGCTACATTTTCTCGATATGGCTAGACATTTTCTTAGGTCGGCAGTGGTAGTGACTTCTTCAGTGATCTTTTGAGCTTCTTCATCCATTTATCATCCACAGCAAGTAGAAATGCTTCAGCCGAAGCTATTATTACACTACTACAGTAGCTTTGCTATCTCATGGAATGTCGACAAAAATCCTGAGATGTGCAATCGGCTCGAAAAGATTACTGAACTAGGGCTGTCATATTTAGTAGCGTGCAGGGTAATCACGAGATATTTCAGTCACATCAGATTGTCGGTTTTAAAACTAAACTTTTCTCGATCGTCTGCATAATTGCACTGCAAAAATGGCTACTTAGGGAGATCGAAAACCAGTATAGAAAGTCATACTCTTTGAATAGTCATTTCTTACAGAGTGCTGTTTTTACAGTCCAAAAGAGGTTTGTTCGAGAGCCAGCATTCTGATGTGACTGAAATAGGTTGGGATTCTGTTGCACAGTAATTAAAATTACAACCCTACCTCAATAATCCTCTTGAGTCGAAAACATATTTCCAAACTCCAGTTAGCATTTCACAAGATAGCACATCTACTCTACCTTGCACTTTTCCCTCTGAAATAATGTAAATCTGATACTCAATTTGATGGAGTTGCCATTTGCGTCACTGTTTTCGATTTTGGCATTTCAGCTTATCATCTCATGCTCAGGGTACTATGAGTCTTTACATTTCAAAATCACTAGAACTTTACGTGAACCAGTAATTTCTGTTCTGCATTCAGGGTCCAAATCTTTACTCGGCGAAATAATCATGAGAGCCGAGAATGCGGCTAAATAAACTTCTATTGAGCAAAAATAAGACAGGGAGATTTAAGGATTAGTGCGGTAAACGGAAGGCCTTCAAAAGGCCAGGATAAAGCAGGATGAGACAGGTACAAGCCAGATAGAGTGTTCTTTATGCAGCCACTATCCGCAACTGTCTTTTACCTGATACTTACTTGTTGCAGTGACTGCAAATGTGGGTATCAGGGCGGCAGCAAACGGTCCCCCTGAAGATCCTCTCAAGCAAGACGGAATATGTAGGTCCAGGTCTCAACGAATGTAATCTAGGAGGGTTTTGTACCTGATCAAGTCAATTTTGTTTACTCAAGAAGGAATGTTGGTCGAACGCTGGAGTCACCAACTTAATCGTCTAAGATTTCAAACGCATACACGAGTCCATCGCCAGAGCTGGGAAGACAACAACGAGAGGTGTACTATGTGCTGGGCTATATGGTCAGTCACCTAGCAGTGTTGCGCCTGTGTGGGCTTTTACGTAGGTTTCTGTGCGTAGGTGACTTAATGCAGGAGCTCCAAACTCCGACCACTTCACAACCTGTCTTGCATTCTGTTCAGCCGATTGCCTTGGCATCAGGAAAATCGAACGAAGTGTTTGGTGGGGATTTTGGGGGATGATCACCGCGTCAAACACTTGCTTTACCTGCACATACGCGCGACCTCAGCCTTCGCCCACTTTGGCCTGCATAGTTATAAAAACAGCGGAAGCATAACACATGGTAAATGACACCAGATTTTTCGCTCGCGATAACCCAGTCCCCGATTCCTGCAACGCGTTTACGAATTTCGGCCACAGAGCGATGTGCGATCCCCACTGCTTGACCCCAAATAGTGCTTTCAGATGCCTCCAAAGCATTACTTATCTGCGGTAGGGTATGACTCTGTTTTTAATGTTTTTTTCTTGACAAAAGGCTGTATTCAGATACGGATATTAGAGAAAACAAACCTGTCGTCGTCTTTTCGACGCACATTAGACTTTCTTGAAAGACTCGTTGCATCTATTTTACTTGTGAGGTAAAATCTTGCGCGCACAAGCCCACACACAGTCAGGCGATTGACAAACTGTACACAAAGCCTGAAGGTCAGAGATCCCTCTAAGGGTACGTGCTGTCGTATGTTGGGGACACTGATTCTTCTTGTACCCCGGTCGTCGTCGTCGTCTTCGCCGCCGCCACCACCACCACCGAAAAGTGCATATTCGCAACTTCGCAGGAGACGAAGGAGATGGGGACTTTTCAGGCGGGAGAAACGACATCGAACTGCGGGGATGGGGGGAGGGATACAACTGCGCAAAAGGTAAAGCGGACTGAATGATTGAGGAGGAAAGAAAGGGGGAAAATGTGAGGTCAGCCGAAGGGCCCTATAATCTTGTTTATAAATGCATCCGTCACGCAATCCCACCTCGCTCCGACACGAATGTGTGCGGTTAATATTTACTTAGGAATACTCCCATGAACAGCCGTTTATAGTCGAACACACGAATTACCTTGGTAAACACTGAGATATGACTGTGTCTGCACAGCCGTGATCTGTTTACGAACCGGTCAGTGGCGGATCTTAGGTGCTTTCTTTTTAGCACCGCCCCGGTACGTATTTATGCCTTATCCGCCGATAATTCTGGGTTGCAATGTCCGTCAACCGGTAGCCAACGGTAAATATCCGTTTTATCAATCGACATCTTCCCTGTAGATAACGATGATGCGACCAGGCACAACATTTAAGCGACGTTCACTAGGTCACAATTATTTATCCTGTTTAAATATTATACTTCTATAACTGTAGTCTTAGCTCCAGTAGTTTAGTGCAATATTTGTTTCATAGTGTGGTCATGAACCGCAATAAGGTCTCTCGAAGATCTTGTGCTGTCGCCTACTTCTTGGCAAAATTATATCTTTCCGAAGACTGGAACTCTGGTAATTTCCTCTTTATGAATCATGGGGAACTGGTTCGTCAACATCTCCTAATTTATAAGGAGTCGTCGTTGTCTTTTTTCCCTCAATTTTTAGGTAGTTGACATGGCATCCTGATGAACATCAAATCCTCCATTCCCGGTGTATAGTGTAATATTTCCACGCCCTTCAGGCTCCAATATTAATAACTTTTAGGAGTCGAGGATTTCTTTCTTGATTCTACCCATCAGAATTATGGCTAGTTTAAAGACAGAGTGTGTAGCTATATGTAACATGCCTTTTCTGCCAATTTTCCCGTCAAACTAACATGATCCCGGAGATCCGCACACGACCATTCACTTGTCGGAGCTGGTTTCGACTGACCAAGAATTAGCGAACAGGCTAGAACCACAAATTATTTAGTGTTAAGACGCGGGAATAGGAATTCGTCCACGTAATACAGGTGTCTTGCTGGTTGCTTGACTTGAGTAGGTGCCTTTTTCTGGTTTTTAGCCTTTTCCTGAGCAAAAAAAGCTAATCATCACAGAAAATCAGAAGGGTCTCATTAGCTCACCCTTCTGGAGTAGCGCTAAGATTAAAATGATATCAATTCTTCCAAAGCAAGCTTACTCTCTGGACTTTGCAGCCACCAATGTACAGTCATTAGCAACCTGTCGAGGACGAGGTACCGCGAAGACCCCGACTATCGCTTACGTGAGAGTAATTTCTTAAATTGGCGATTTTAAATAAATGATCAGTCGTCAAGATCACGGGCAAAATATTCATACCTTCAAAGAAAGCACCTGCTATTCTGATTAGTAACATATCGGTATGCCATTCATTAATGCAGTTATGTAGAAAGTACCTTTATCAGTGAGGTGTTTACTCTTCAAGGGACAGCACAGAACCAGGCCTGTGCGCGAAAAGGGCGGATTATCAATACTAATGAGGGCGCGTAAAAATCATTTACCGAAATGTCCTAGTTTTAGAGCCTTCATCATGCATTTTCAGAGCTTTTTTAACAAAGTCACATGCTAAAAATATCAGGAAGTACGCGACAACACATTTATAAGACGGAGAGCAGTTGTTCCGATGCTTTTGCCTGCAATTGCAAGTAGGACATGGTCATAAGTACGCCTTCGCATAACAGGCAGTCTTGCGTTCAATTTCAGGGAAGGTTAGAGTGGGGTTAGTGTAAGGGTTTGCGGGGGTCAGCGTTGCAGCCAGGGTTAGGGAAAGGGTAGAGTTAAAGTTAGGACATGGGAAGAGGTACCCAATGGAATTTTTTTCAAGGCCGCCTGTATTGAGGGATAGGGCACTTACGCCCGTGTTCAACGCATTTCCAGAGCTTTCACTACCATTAGTCGAAGAAACCCCAACAACAAGCTTCGCCGGGCGGTGGTAGGCACCTGATGTTGTGAAAGCCATTGAAAGCCTAAAAACAGTCCGTTACCAGTAAGTTCAGGAAACTCAAACTTGTCTGGGTTGATCCTCCGCAAAGAGTGAGCAAGTAGCGTTCTCTTCAAGCAAAACCAAACAGTTTTTCGGAGCTCCGGACAGGTGTCCATGCAGGCATGGAATTCAGTTCAAGAATTTTACTTTTGGAGGCCTTCATGCCTTTAAAGATTATTTGCTCAGAACCAATTTCTCGGCGCAGTTAAATGTCTAAAATCTAATTTCACGTTGGAAAACAGAACAGAATGTGGATCGACGACTAGGCATGCATCTCCATAGCCTCGTACAATTCCGCAATGTTTTAATCTCTGGACGACCGCTACCCGAAATTTACTGGTAACTATTGGAGTTTTCATGTAACAGTAACCCTAGGTTTACCTAGAAGTAGGCTATTATTTGTTTTAATTTGTTTCACTTTTACATCCTGACTGTTTGCTGCGCATGTGTTTCTTTGCTGGATAGCACAGGAACTTTAACAAACTAGCTGTGACGTGAAAAAAAACAATGCAACGACCAATTTGACCGATCAGACCCTGCATTATGCCCAGCTGATCGTCGCGAACGCGATGTATCCATTGGCTCATATTGTAGAGCGTAGAAGTACTTTTACGGTGACGATCTAGATAGACGACTGGCGGGTCCATTTATGTCAAGCGAGTATAAATTATCTTGGGACTAGGTTATATGCTGATTGACCTTCCGACTTCACTTTAGTAGGATTTTATGATGTTATCCGCTATCCGTTATTACAGCTATTTCCGGCTCTACCTCAACAGAACAATTTTGTCCTTGTATAAACCTTAAAAATACTTTAACTCTTCGCTTGCACTGATTATTCATATACACTTCCGGAGGTGAGACCCTAAAACACCACCCATCCTGGAATAAATCTGCAGTCTTTCCTTTTTTTACAGATAGTTTACGATGTTCATGGCAGACTTTCGAAAAAGAATTCGCTTTCCTCCGAATCAGCCTTGAATATAAATAGAAAGACTCTTCATTGCTCTCCAATTTTGGATCCAAACTATCAATAGTCTGGTGCTAACAGAACATCTGCCAAAGAAAGAACACTGTTGAACACCTTCCCCAGAACATGCATGCTCTACCAATGGAAAATTGTCGTTCATTATTGTCTTTGATTCAACCACCTTGCCTGCTCCCAAGGTCTTTTTTTAACAACTAACGCGTTGGGGTTACCAACTTTGTTTGATGCGCTTAATGGCTGAGAATGGTTTTTAGGCCTTCTGATCGATATCAGATTGCTCAATTTACAACAAACCCTGTCAGACCTATACTCTGGACCCGTTTTATAGAGGAAGTTCTCCGTTTCGCAATTTTATCTGCTTGTAAACAAAGAGCTCGTTAATTCACGTGGTTTTCTATCAAAATCTACTACGCTAACTCGAAAGTAGTAACGTTTTTCGAAAAATATTTTTGCCGACCTTGATCTTTCGCCACCCTTAAATCATGTCCTTATTTAGAAAGAAAGGGAAATTTCCATCGAAGTTTTTACTAAATTTGCCAATACTTCGGAAACTGACAACCGAACTGCACAGAACTTGCATGCAAATTAGTCCTCACAACATTTGCATTTCTAATGCGCCCTGGAACCAGACAACTCTTGTCTGACCGTAGATTAACGACAAACCAGAATGACTTCGTTTGCTATTTTCCTTTGACTGAAAATTGTGTATCTCGACGAGGGGCGACATTCCCAAACCATCTTTTATGTTTGCGAATTTCATCAATAAATTCGCCTTCATATCCAGGTTTCTAAACCCGAAATTTCATAATCAAGCGTCTGTCGTTGAGGTGACAAGTTGTTACCTTTAGCGGTGGCCTAGGTAAAGGCACCTTCCCATCGAGCTCTAAGTTAATTTGATTCGACAAATAAAAATTAATGAATAAAAGAAATAGGCAGTCTGATTGATGGCGAAGTTTTTATCAGTAATAAAAATAAACGAACCGTAGAAGCCACAGTGTCGGATGGTGTTGTCATGAAAATTAAAATGCTGCAAAAAATAACAGAGTACATAAATTTGCGCACTTTGCAGCGTAAAAGCGGGGAATTTTTGAAGGCCTGCTGCTTAAGATTGTTCACTTACAAAGTTTGATGTTTAGTAATTAGTGGCTTTTTGTATATTTCAGGTACCCATTTGCACAGACTCTTTTCCAAAACCATTAATGATGAGTAGGATTCTCGTAAGTTGCCGGTTAGAGGGTAAAGAGACATTCTTAGGGAAGACACATTTACTTCTTGACATTTTCAGCAACGAAACTGGTTGCTAACTCTCAGAAACCCCTGTGTCCTCTGTGCAATTCTCCTTATAAGTCATGCTCTATAAGACTTCATACGAATGCGAGCGTGAGTCCAGTTTTAACACGGCTGACGTCGGTACGGTCGATCTAATTGCCTCCTTTTAAACGCTGCAGCGTCAAACAGGCTCCTGGGTCTAGTATGAATGCGACGTATCGCAAGCGGAAAACTACCACTCAAATAAGAAGGACTCGAAAAACTTTAAAAAACTTAGAAGCTGTTGACAACAAAACGAACGTTCTATTCAATAAAAAGGCCACTCAAACGCTAGCGCTTCCGAATGTTTTAATCTCGTGTGAAGGCAATAATGCTAGCTCCTTCACGCAAGCTGGTAATGACGATCAAATAATTCCTCCCCCACCAAAGACATTTGGATTCATCGCCTCCGAAGTCTGGTAAAGTACACCAACCACCGGGGCAGCAGTGACCTTATTTCGAGGCAGACCGATTGTATCCGCGATCGCACTGGCTGACCGCGACTCGCACAAAAGCATCTCACGCAGTCGAACCGTTTTTAAATCTATTCAAACATATTATAAATTAACCATGTTGAAGAGTGGCGTAATTAGGTGCCACATTACTCTTCATGTTCAAGCTATAAGCGTTGGCAATAGACAGGATCATGGGCTTGCTGTGGAACCCACATGGTGAGGGTGACGGCAGGCGCAAAGGGCCACAACACACAAAACTCTTGAGGAGAGCATTAGACTCAGCTACTTTCGTTACCTCATGGACCTTCTCCGCTCTCAGTGGGGTCATTAATGGCAAACCAAAGGAAGGCCGAAGGGTTCGCCTAACTCAGGTCTGACTTTTTATTATCTCGAATAAAGGGTATTGAGAACGTACAAGCCGCGGTTTTGTACGTGTTGTTACAAGGACCCCTTCATCAGTATCGGCCAGTACAAAACTGATTTCAGAAAAGACAACTACACTCGACCGTCACGCAGATATAACTCACCAACCCTGCAGTTATCTGATAACAACAGTATATCGTACTATCAGTAATATATGTATACGTCGCCCATCCCCCACTCCAGTCCTCTGACCGGCTCAGACAGTGGCTGAGGCACGGGAATAGAAAGGGAGAGTGAGGTCGACAACTCAGCGCAGTTTACTCACTACAGACAATCTAACGTGCTTGGAACTATCACGGTGGGCTAAAAGCCGTGGCTTGGAAGGTTACCAACTGACTGGATAACTTGGAACTCGCAGTCGGCGCTGTGTGGACGCAGTTGTGTCCGAGCTGAAGTCGGTCGAGTGGCTTCAGGCCAGTTCGTCTGGGACGGCTCGCTGCAAGGGGTGAATGACCTTGAGGCAGCGAGGTCTTGAACAATGACACCAGACCGGTCATGATGGCTGCCCGCTACAGATGCAGGCTGTCCCCCTATTTTCTGGTGTATAAAATCCAGGTCAGTGTACGTTGTGAACCACTGGTGTGGTGGTACGCCTAGGTGCGAGTTTTCGCCCTGTCTGCCATCTGCGCCCTTCCCCACTTCCGGTCCTCTTGAATCCGTCTGGACACCGGATCCAAGTGGGTGAGGAGTGGGAGCGGCAAATGCAAAGCAAGTCTACTTTCACTATGACACAAATCACGCGCAAGTCATCGTCTCTGCTTTTATCCTGTCGTGGAGCACACGGTGGACATCGTCGATCACGACGCTCGAACTGTCGGTTAACTAGGTCCACGTGGTGACAAAATGTACGGACGCAGTCCGGGCAGGCAACAAGGGGGCGTGGCGGGTGCTGACTGTGGCAATGACCCCGTAGTCGTGCAGAGGTGGATTCACAGATGTTCGGCTGATGCTTAAATAAAGTGCGTGACTAGGTTGGGAGCAAGTTGGCACTGTGCCTGCGATGGTGACAGTTGTCACCTGCGTCCTGGGACGGTCTGCGAAGCTGTCCTACCCGACGTCCATCGATGGGAGTGTGACAGGCCACAGGCGTTTCTCACACAGTGGTGCTTTTTGGTTCATCAGGTGCGGGGCATTTGTGTTGAAATTGCGGCGAATTCGAGGGTGTCCATAAAAGCACATTCGGACCATAAACGGGCTAATAATAACTCGGGAATATTAACAGGACTAAACATCGGATGTGCTATTCCGTCAAGTACGAGCTCCCCTGCATGTCCGTTCAGATTATGGCGTTGTGCGCCCAATACTCTGCGAATAAGAGTTCGTGGACACTGACCTTGAATGCTCTACTGTCTGCCTGGTGTCTGGTCGACACTCTCGGTAGATGTTCATTAACACAGCGGTGAGCATAAGCCTGAAGATGTTCGAAGTGCGAAAGCTCCTTTCCTTCATTTCATTTTTTTTGCAACGACGAGTTATTTGTAAGTTGGGTCCCCAAACCGGCCAGACCTTCGACATCGAGGTCATAGGAAGAACCCGGTGTGCTCCACACCTATGCTCTTCTGAGATTGGTGGAATTGTAGTGGATAGCCAACATCGTGAGGCCAGCATCCTATGGTGACCGATACCAGAACACCCCTAAGAACTTTTTCAAGCCCCTGCAAATCAACTACGAGAGCTATGACAGGTTTTCCTATCATTTTACATAGCCGTAAAACGCGGATCAACAGTCCTCGTAGTTAAATGAGTATGAAGAAACAGGCACCCATAACTACAATGACATGGACAAGAAATGCAACTTTCGTCAAACTGTCAATACTTTTTGCTTGCATTCAGGAAGCATCTTGTCCTTGTTGGGTCGCTTCGGGTCCACCGAAATGTCAGCACGACCAGCCCACCAGTATCCGCACTGGAGACGTCCTCCTTACCTGTCCCCACTGCGACATGACCTTTAGACCTAATTTGCCCTTTTTAGACATCTTCCTATCCACCCCCCTCCCCCAACGGGAACACCACCAAGACAAGATTTATCCCACACTACTGCCAAAAATTTAAATCAGTGATAGTTTGTTCACATTACGACTAATCATTCTAATCTCACATTAGTCTGCTCGGTCATCCGCGAGTTAATCACAGCGAAAACTGACAATCAATTTCAGGATTCCTGGTCAGAACCCATCATGCCTGCCCCACAGTTCCAGGACATTCGGCCATCGCCTGTGCTTATTCTGCCGCATGCGCATAAGCAAGAAACGAACAACAAGGCAAAACCGTTCAGGTTCCTCGTAGGCCACCTTCCTCCGCACGCTCTCGCAGACACACATACAGTAGATGGGCTAACTCATGAAATGTCAACCAAAATTCCGAAATTCGTTTTCGGTTCGAAAAGATTAATCAAATAGGGTTGTAAAATTAATCATCATGCAGTATAATTCTATAATAATTCCGTTACTTCAGGATGCGGCTTTCGAACGGACGTCTTTCCGGCTGCATGCAAATACCACACTCGGCAAAAAAATGTCTACATAACTAGCATGCGTTTTTTCACTGATTTTCGATGTCCTTAAAATTTTAGTTATATTTAATGGAAAAATGCATAAAATATTCATTCTTTCGCTCATTCGGTAGAAAATCACGTCTTCTTCCAATTTTATACTCGGAGGAAGGGTATAATTCGGTTTTCGAAACTTTTCCAATTCCCGAATAATTTTAAACCTGACTTGCTATTACACTTGCATTCAGGGTTTCCAAACTACAGACCGTATATTTTCACCGTACGGGAAGCCATACATTTCTCTAAGGTATTAAAAGGAGGCCATATGGAGTCCACAAAATTTAGCCGTGGATTTGAGCCATATTGTTAACCTTACAAGCCACATTGGTAAATGCAGAGACATAGCGTTTTATTAACGGCCATTTCATGGTATTGAAAAATCCGACAATTAGAAACTTTTTCAAAGCCTTATTATACCCTTCCTTCGATTATAAAAATGGGAGAAGAAAATGACGCCATTTTCTACTGAATAAACAGAAGAATGAATATTTTCCTGCATGTTTTCCATGAAATATGTTTGAATTTTAAGAGTTTCGAAAATCGATGGCAAAAACTCATGCTACTTTAGTAGCCATTTTATACATAGCATAGTTTTTGCATGCAGCCGGAAAGAAGCTAGTTCCAAAGCCGCCATCCTGAGGTAACTGAAATATTGTAGAATTATGTTGCAAGCTGACTAGTTTTACGACCCTATTTAATTAATCTTTTCGAAACGATACGCATTTCGGAATTTCGGTTGACATTTTATGAATTAACCCACCTAGTGTACATATAAAATTTAGTCCCGAGGCACAGCGGAAGGGACATTTCCTGTAACCCATCGGCAAACAAACACTGACCTGGAAGACTTATATATTCTATGGATTCGAGCAGTTGGAATCCTAAGGCGCTTGTCGTACAGGATATAAATGGAACTCCAAATTTAGTTTAAAACAACGTGCGTGTGTAGTGAATGATTTAGAATGGGCACACCGATGGCAAAGCTAAATTCTATTTATTTCATTAGTTAGCCTACCTACTGTAGGCCACACACAGGCGTATACACGTGACCTGTCATCAAAACTTCCCACACCGCCCGTACAACAACTAAACAATTCGATTGTCTACGTTCATTATGACGGGCGAGACGTCGTACATTGGAATAGGTCTATCCCACTTATTTGAAAGCTGAGTTTCTTAGTAATGTCTGGTAATTTTAAGTGATGGATGAGGTCACACGTAGTGTACGCCTACATTGGCCGTATGGCATTGTCGACCACTGCGCAGACGCCACATTTCAGTCGTCCCGGCCTTGTCTTGCCTTCGCAAGACGGTGGGTGTAGGAGGGAGGATGAGGGGAGCGTAGTGCGAGTCTGCTTCCCTATAAAAAACCTCATTCGAAGGTCATGAACCCTCCGCTTACAACGGTTAAAATACTGTGCATATCAGTTAATACCAAATGTATGAGCCCTGAGCAACAGCAGGGAAAAGAATAGATAGCGAACTATCAGTGCAAATCTGCCATTGCTTAACTCAGTGAACTCTCACCCCATCCTATGGTCATGTATGAAAAAACACTCCTTCGTTGAACTACTAATTTACATCCGGCAGAAATGACCTGCGGTCCGTTACGTACTCCCCCTCCCAGAGTTTGACAAACAGTTGGCGCGAAATCTGGTCATCCTACTGCCCCAAGACCCTCACGCGGTCGAGAGAGAAGCTCTGCCCCGGGAAAGGATGAGTGAGAGGTCACCAGGGGCTGTTTGTCTTTTCGCTCAAAAGTAATTTTGTGTTTATGCACCGCCTTCTGGACTGGTTTACCATTTCAATATCATAATTAGTTTTGCCGCAAATGCCCTCGTCCCGGTAAATAGTATCAGCTTTTGGATAGATTAGCGGTAGATCCTTAAGATGTACGATCTCTTGGCGGATTTCTGATTCCGGCTTCTGTGCCACTCGAATCCCCAACAGACGGGATTGATGCCAGACCTGATTATGCACGCAGTCCTGAGGAAAGTTGGACGCCGCCGCCGCATATGAATCAAAGGGCAAGCATCGCGGCCTGAGGCAGCCATCAGACGTCAGATAACGAGGCCGAAAGGCCACCTGCCACCGTAGGAAACGTCTGGATTTGATGTAGCCGCTGGTGAAAGTACCTCGGACACTAAAAGATGATTCCGGAGGTGAATGGTCAAACACGCATAAGCAGAAACACGTAGATTTTCTGGTTTTGATTCACCTGGCAGGATCCGGTCGCATCTTCAGGCTCTAGGAGCCTAGATTTCTGGCGTGATTTGACAACCGCATGATCCATGGGCTGCTTGAGTTTTCCTGCCCATTGCCCGTCAACAAGCATAATGCCCACCCATCTCTCATTCAGAACTGCGACCGCCTGGTTAGCACGCTGGTGTACACTGCTTCCGGCAACAGTACTGATGAACCAGACTGTCGGCTAATCATCACGCTCATCAACAACACTGGTGATGAAATCGAGGATAGTAACTACTCTGCTGCGTCCGGTTGGCGAACGCTGCACTAGAAAAGGACGCGTTTTTTGAATTTCCAACCTCCTAGGATTTTCTTTTTTTGATATTCCAGTCTACCAGACAATGTTTCTACCTGGAGGTATTAGGACTCAAGTTCGAGTCGGTAATATCTTCTACCCAAAACATTTTTGCTGCGGACATCCGTGGAAATTAAACAGTCTCCATCAGACTGTTTTTCCATTTTCATACTTCCAACAGTAAAGATGCTCGGGTTGTTTTGGCGTTTGCCTTATAGGTTTGGCTTGGACAAACGCTCCGCAGTTCCCTCACTTAGCACTCGGAATTAAACCCGTCGATCTTTAGACCGCAGAATAGTGCATGAATTTTTTCGATTCGTCGAGTTTGCACCAGAGTGGAGTGTCAAACACGGGGAAGAAATTTTTACGGCGTGTTTAACACGCCTTCAGAAATTCTCAGAAATTGAGAGAGATGAAACACAAAATTTAATGCAACTTGTCCGGTGGCCTTTCGGAGAAAGAACATAGTCGGCAGCAGAAATGCTGGTGGAATAATTACCCTACGTGGGTATTGTTTTCTTAATCATAGTTACTGACAAAGGGGAGGACGGCACATCTACAGAGCTTATGCGTATGGCCTTTGACATTCAATTCTGACAGCAGTCCCAGCGTCTTGATTGCGCAAGTAACTGCTTCATCTGTGCTGGATATCTTAATGAATGATGATGTCAGAAAGTTATGCTTGTCTGGTAGATTTTAAAAGAAGTCGCATCCAGCCAACGTACATTTTTGATTACATATCTTCGCGCCTGTATAGTAATATTAGTTAAGACAAAGCAACCACCGAGTAGAAGGGCGTTCAGCATGTCAGAAATCAGGGGTAAATATAGTCTTGTTCTGTCAGGGGCACGAGGAGGCAGGAGGAGAAGGGAGCGAGGGAAGTCTGGAGTGGCTCAACGTCGTAAGGTGCGGGAGCGAACTCGTGGGACCTAAATTCGGCCAAGGCAGCTTGATGGCTTGTACAAACGCCTTCTGCGAGCACAAGGTTGAGTTCGCTAATCGTGCATCCATCGCCTCTGCTGTCGTAGCATCCGCCAGTGCAGGAGCTTGGGGTGCCTTGCCAGAACTCTGTAGACAACTCGAAATGCTTAGATGACGTCTATCTGATGGCAGTTGTCAACCGAATGAGCAACAACTGCGTTACCGACCGACTTTCCCATGACTTGGTTTAACAAGGCGGAATGGCGCTTTCGCTCCCCTATTGGTAAGCGCCCAGTTGTCCGACCAATATAAACTGCTCCAGAGGAGAAAATGAGGGCGCAGATGCACCTTGATGAAGTCATAAAGGACAGCCCATTCCTTTCTTCAAGATGAAGAAGCAAAATGCTTGCGAAAATTAGATGGTTGGATACGTGCGCACAATAGTAGGCCTGGGGTGAGTAACTGGAGACGTAAATTCTCCAAATTCGACTTTGTCAAATGCTTAAGTGTGTGCCATCACATAATTTAAGTAATCTTCCTGTTCTGTAGACATTTAGAAAGAATCTAATATGACAACACAAAAAGGGTCTACCTTAGCACTTCTGCGCACTACCAGTTTGTTGGTAGGATTGCATGTCTGGAAAGAGTGAGAAGGTGAATTTAGTCTCCAGGCTGAACTTGTAGGTTTCTGTGCCTTTCCTTTTTTTGGGTTCACTCCTCATGATACAACTTAGCATACATCGTGTTGTCTATGATGACGTAAAAATACCCACAACATTTCTTTCCTTCTTTACAGCCACCTGTTCGGACATTGTTTTCAGATTGCGTGTGTGTCACATCTACAGTGAGTGACCGATCTCATGAAATGTTGGCTGAAATTCTGAAATGCGTTTTCGATTAGGAAGGATTACTTGGTCGCGGTTGTAATACTGATTATCTTACGGTATACTCTTATAAGATTTTGGACTTGGCAGGATGTCGGCTTTTAAATGCACTTCCTTTCAATCTCCTGTAGAAAGCGAGCTCAGTATAAAATGACTACTTAAGTAACATGCATTTTTTCCCATTTATTTTCGATGGCCTTGCAATTTCAAATATATTTTATAGAAACCATAAACAAAAATATGCTTTCATTTAGTCAATCAATAGAGAATCACGTCTTTTTTATATTTTATACTGAAGGAATGAGTATAATTAGGTTTTAAAAAAGTTTCTAATTATCAGACTTTTTAAGGCCGCGAAATGTCCATTCACATAACATCGTACCTGGCCGTTTACCACTGCTCCTCATGAAATGTACAACATGGTCCGCATCCATTGCAAAATTTTATGGACTCTGTACGATATCTCTTTAATGGCATAGAAACATATGTGATTTTCTCTACGCGGAGCGCATGCACCTTGTAGAGTGAAATCACTAAGCGCTAATGCAACAAATAATCAGGCTCCAAATTATTCGGCAATTAGAAAGCTTTTTTAAAACCTAATTATACTCCTTCCTTCAGTATAAAATATAAAAAGACGTGATTCTCCATTGATTGACTAAATGAAAGCATATTTTTGTTTATGGTTTCTATAAAATATATTTGAATTTCCAAGACCATCGCAAATAATTGGAAAACATGCATGCTACATAAGTAGTCATTTTTTACCGAGCACGCCTCCTACAGGAGATTGAAAAGGAGTGCATTTAAAAGCCGACATCCTGCCAAGTCCGAAATGTTATAAGCGTATGCCGCAGGATAATCAGTATTACAACCGCGACCAAGTAATCCTTCCTAATCGAAAACGCATTCCAGCATTTCAGTCAACATTTCATGAGATCGGTCACTCACTGTATGTGCCTGAACCGTGGAGGGCAAACGAAAGGCACCTGGCTGTTGGGCGTCCGCCCCGTCCCTTCAGGTGTAGGTTCATCCGTTCACAGGGCGTTGCTACGTGTGTTCAGCCTGAGACATCGTGGAGTTATTCGGAGAGCTCCTGTTTCCTGACATGAACTGATATTAAAGAAGGCTCCACCTTCATTGAGTCTGTAAAAACGTTCCCGTGAGTTTTATCATCCCTCTTCCACCTTCACCATTTGCATGCCAAACAGAGCATTCCACAATGGGAGTTAAGGAATTTTCTTCAGAATTTTGAGTGATTGCTAACATTTCGCCTACAACTTAATCTTGTTTTGGGTGGGAAGCGTCGCCCATATATGGGCTGGAAATCGTCGTGGCTAGTCTCTTACTGCATTAGCATTCTTTATAACGGCATTGGGTGCCGAATTCAGGCTCAAGCGGTTACTGGAATCGTCTAACTATTAATAAAAAATATATGAATATGAATGCGTAATTTTCAGTAAAATGAGCCACTTTCCTATGTTAACTGCACGGCTATTAATGGTGCCGAAAGTTGTTATAGGTTGAAATATTGGTTTATCTCCCAGCCCTATGGACACATTGGAGTGTAGTTTTGTATAAACTACACTAGCATTTGATTGATAGAAATGTTAAAATGATAGTTGTTCTGCAGTCCGTGCAAGAACATCAGTAAGGAAGAAAGACTGTATCTTGGACCTTGTGTTCATCTTTGTTGGTGGCATGTCGACGTAACTGTTTACTTTACTTCCCATTTCAACTTTTTGAGCCTGTAATATAAGTCAAATTTTACAATGGCTCTGGGCTGAATACCTGACTGGAAATATGTCACATCATACTTGTGAAAATTTCTGCATGAAAGGTCATTGAGATAGTCTTTGATTTTGTACTGAAGTTTCGATTTTCCCAGATATTAACGAGGGATTGTCCAAGTGATTGCATGTATTCTGTAAAAGATACTCAGTTGTGGGTTTATTGAATTAGGGAATTTGTTGTAACTTTTCTTTACTTCTGGTTTTCTTGGGGCCACCTTCATTTAGTTACATACTTATTTTAGGTGCACTCCGCCATGCGGAACCATACATAAGAAAATGGGAATGTCTTGTACCCTTTATATCTAGAGTGACTCCAAAGTATGCTGACTGTACAGATTCATGTGAGGGCTGTTGATGCTGTAGCGCCGGAGTATATCGTTGATCCTGCTCCTGGTATTTCTTCTGTACTGGAAGTTGAGTTGTGGTTAATAACACGCATATTACATTATCAGCCATCGTCACAAACAGTTAGTGACACTATATGAATCCAGTCAAAAAAATACTGGACACAATTTGGAAGTATATTTGTAGTGTGCTTCAAATAAATCTTCTAGAATACTTTACTAGATTCCAAGACTTCAGCAAGCCTCAAGCGATTGATTTACAGTTAAGAATCAAGGGGGATTTTGAAAATTGCCGCCAATATGGATGTGGTTATTTCCTGCACTTGTACTAGAAGGCATAAAAATGCAAACTCAGGTCCCCTAAACGGAACACGTGACAATTTAAAAACAAGTACCATTGGCTCGGCTTGCGGCTGAAGGTTATCAACTCGAATAAGCACTGAGAGGCAAAAGGGAGGCTTTGAACGGTGACCGGCGACAAAGAAAGAACAGCGGACTTTTTCAGCAACCATGTCTGTAATTTAGGAGAGGAGGATGATTGTACCCAGGCATGGGCCGCTGTCAAAGGCAATGGGCACCAAAAACTTTCATTATTGTGCATCAAGCTATCTAAATGAAACAAGTAAACACTCTGTAAGGGTACAATTCAATTCAAGGAGCGCCCGTGTCCGGATCCTTCCGTGAACACGACGTGGGAGTCTGTTTGTACTGTGCATCAAATAAATCCTGTTGATCAATTTAATGAGTGCCAAGACTCCACAAAAAGTCGCAAACGATCATTTCACAATTGCCGAACAGGGGATATAGTGTTAGAAACTACCACTAGGGAAGAGGCGGTGTATTACGAGGCGCGAAAAATGCAAACCCAAATTTCAAAGCGGATCGACTGTCGGTTTAAAAAATCTGTTATTAGTTCAGTTTGCTAGCTACGACGCCATCGCATGTAAACAGTTGAAGCCGAATGTCGATGGTATAAAACTTCTTTCGATCGCCGGACATTTTAGTATACGACAGTCGTCAACACTTCATGTGCATCTAATTGGCATCCATTATGTCTGTGTGTCGAAGTCCTGCGAGGTTTTTTACGTGCGGAATTTACAGTATCCCAATAATTCGGCGGTCGCGGTTACTATTATAAGCCCAAAGTTCCCAAATTTATTCCACATGCTCTGAGTATGCGAAGAGCTTATGTCGGTTGGACGTTTGTGTGCGTCAAGGCTAAACAAAGCCTACCCTAACTTATAGCCACAATGGTTTGACACTAGTATTCGTGCTGAATGCTATTCTTTTTTCCTTGTGGTCCACAGAGAGGAGAATTGAACTACAATAATGGCCTTTAAAACTTAACATGACCGCGACTCCATGCCCACCGAAAAGTTAATGCGACCGCCATTTTCAAGAACCAAGCTCCATAGGGCCTTCAAACACCAAGTTGTCGACCAAAGGGAGTTATTTTTATTATTCGTCCCACATATTTCTGTTGCAGAGCAAGAGCAAACGCAGATTTTGCGCATACAATTTAAAAGGATAATGAAATAAGATACATTTGATTAGTGTGAAGATCTTATTACAAATGCGAGAGAGAATAAAAAGGCCAAATGCAAATGTGTCTAGTGGTTCGGAGTTTGCAAACAAAATCTTGCGGTGCCTGCTAACACCTGACCGTCAGATAGCCACCCGACATCTATACTTCGCATATTGCCATGGGACCAGGTACGGATGGATATATTCACAGACGAAGTAATTTATTTGTCGGGCGAACCAGAACGTGTCAGCTTAGTGCAATTTAGATGCACTGCCAACTTTTCTGTCGTGGAGTTTGGGACCGAAAATGTATAAAGGAATTTTACCTACAATATTGTTATATCTGTGATCAGATGTACAGTGAGTGACCGATCTCATAAAATGATGGCCGAAATCCCGAAATGCGTTGTGATTTGAAAGGATTACTTGGGTGGGGTTGTAATACTGATTATCATGCGGCATAATCCAGTAATGTTTCGGACTCGAGTTAATGTCGGCTTGTAAATGCACTTTTTTTCGATCTGCAAAACCCGCACTCGGTAAACAATGACTACTTAAGTAGCATGCATTTTTCGAACTGATTTTCGATGGTCTTCTAATTTTGTAGAAAACATATATAAAAATATGCTTTCTTCTACACATTTGGTAGTAAATCACGTCGGGTTTACATGTTATGCTTGAAAACAGGGTATATTTAGATTTTAATAAAGCTTTCCAATTCCCGAATAATTTTAAGCCAGATCAGCCGTTGCATTAGCGTTAAGCGATTTCATTCTACAAGGCGCATGCTTTCCGTGTAAGGAAAATAATTTATTCCTCTATGCCTTTAAGAAGATACCATTTAGATTTCATGAAATTTTGCAATGGGTGCGGACTATGTTATACAGTTCTAGATGGGCAATGGTAAACAAGCAGGTACGATGCTGTATGACTGTACATTACAAGGTCTTAAAAATCGTATAATTAAAAACTTCTTTAAAACCCATATATATCCTTCTTCAAGCATTAAATATAAAGTCGACGTGATTTTCCACCAAATGAGTAGAAGAAAGCATATTTTTTGCGTGTTTTCTATAAAATATACTTGAATTTATACGACCGTCGAAAATCAATGTGAAAAATGCATGCTAATTAAGAAGCCATTTTTACCGAGTGTGGGTTTTGCAGGAGATCGAAAAGAAGGGCATTCAGAAGCCGACATCCTGGCCAGTCCGAAATATTACTGCTCCAAAAACAATTTTTCATATCAAGTCCCCCGCTGACCGGTTTAGGATGTTCTCACTAGGTAATCCTACTTTGTTAACAGCTATATGTTGATTAATATTGGAATTAATTGCAAAATTAGAGCTGTACCAGCAGCTTCAGGTGGAATTTTTGCTTGGGGCCCTCGGCCATTGGGATGACCGATGCCCTCATTTAGATGAAGGTTGGCTACTGCCCCGATTTCCTTTATGGGCATGGTGTACTCACGGCGACATGCTGCACAGTACCGGCTCTGAATCCAGAGTTCTTTCTGTGTGGGAAGGTTGTGCGGATGGACAACGTGTTCAATACTAACCACCAATGGTTTATAGTGTCCTCAGTGTTAACCGACAGGTATGGTCATACGCAGTTCGTGTTTGATGTTTTTGCGATGGGTGAAAAGGTTAAAAGTGGAGAATGCTCACAAAAAAGGTCAGGTAGAGCAACGAATAACAGGTGTGGTTGACGGTTTCATGCGAATTAGGAACTTTCGTATGTTCATGCAGTGAAGTGCTAAGCTATGAATGCATTCAACTCTGAGCCTGCTTGGATTGGCTGTAGACAGTTGAATACCAGAGCTATGTGAAACCCCCTATCGTCGTGGAGAATCACGAACTGCAGCCGATGACGAGTTCTTTACCGTGCATGGTTTTGGGATGCAGACTGCCTCCGTTCGCTGTGGCATACAAGTGCCACGATGGGATGAAGCGCACAGGTCGAATTCTGGAGCAACTCAAGAGTTGTGGACAAAACCGTTTCATTTAATCGCCTCGTCAATTCAATGATTTTGTCGATGAAAGCATAAATAGGGGTTCCTCTTGTCTCATAAAGCAGGTGGTATACAACCACCTGGATGCGAAAAAGAGGAAAGAGCATTTGATGAGAGTTTGGTGATTACGCATTATGTTATGAAGGAGAGGGCAGTTTTTTGTGTGCACATACTGGTGCGGGTGCGAGTGGCGTGTAATGCTTCCATGAAATGTCAAGTTACTCCCTAACGTTCATGCTTCCGGTCGACCACGTGTCGTAACACCAAAACAATTCAGTCTGCATTCAATGTTCCTTCATTTAACACTGCCGTTTGCAGGGCATTCGCATCGACTTCCAGCATATTTGCATTTGTAAACGTGATATGTAGCAGCTGCCCGTCAGTCTTCTTGATTAAAAGCACTATCTCTATGTCAACTGTCTGACTTAATTACTACAATGCGTGGGGGGTGCACACTATACAATAAAATTTTAAACAGGCGAAAATGAGCGAGTTTGACAGTAAATAACCATATTCTCATGATCCTTGCCTTTCGTAGACTGCTCGCGTCTTCGCACTATGCAGAAACGCAGTAAAGCTAACGGTACTGTAACCCTCGGTCTAGTGTTGAGGTGGACGCCGCGGCAATTTCAGATGGTGTACTACAGTCAACCGAAATCTTGGCTAAATCTGGAGATTCGACAGGCAATTTTTTCATCTTTTTTGTTTCTTAAAGTGGAGTTCCCATGACATTCATGTGAAGCTTCTTGTTGTCATTATTTGATCCGGCTGCTGCATGTTCACCGTCATTCCCGTGCTGATCGTTAGTCCGCATTTGGAGAAACAGAAGGCAAAAAGATCCTTACCTTTCTATTTGCCTTTACTTTTTAGGCGTTTAGCGTGCTGTCATGCGCGAATAATAGGTTAGTAATTCTGGTCTTTTGATTTCCCAAATATGTCCTTATTTGTCTGATGTTTATCAATTGTCCACCTGATCGGAGGGCAACTTTGATTCCTGATCGCTTCAAACTGTTGGCATTCATCAGTATGGCAAAGATTATGAGAAAGACGAGGATTATAGCGGGCCGGCAGCCTAGTTAACTCCACTTGTCAGAACGAATGACTCCGAAGCTGACCCTTTGTTCGTGGCGAGTGTTAGCGTCTCCACATTCTGCTGTCTCATCACTCGCGCGAGTCATTTTGAACATTAGGATTAAAGCAAGATTTTTCAAAGTCAATTGAGGTCCGCCTTACTAATGGTCTTCATCAGATCTGCAAGGTGATGCAGAGCCTGGTCCGCATTTTCTGGCTCTTTTCTTATAGTTGGCAGGCCGTCGTTGTGTTGCCGGTTGATGAGTTATTCCTTAACCAGTAAAATAATCGGAGCCTAGTCGCGATTAAGAGAAATGGGACAAAAACAGCGTTAAGAGAATTGTATTCCACACATGTAGTTTGAGGCGGTCAGAGTCCGCGGAGATTTCGGACCCAAGCACTTTTCTCCGTAAGAGTGATGTAGGCACGAATGAGTAAGTATCATGTGAATGTTAGTAAACGTCCGATTGTTTAGCCGATTTGTGATGGGTTGTCCTCCACGTTAAATATGTGTATGTTCTGTCTCCTCTCAATCGGGGATCACATGATTCAGAGCGCGACATACGTGACTGAGGCTTACAGACCCGCTAGAAGCCACATTTCCTTGAGCGTGTGGCCTCGGTAGGGATTGATTGTGTACACTTTTGTGTGTTGCACTAGCCAGAGCGATGGCGTGCTTGCGCAAATACCCCGGTATCTTTTAAAATATTCCATATTTTCCTTTCTTAATCATCAGTAGCGCTTCTCTTGTCGGACGATAAAAAATATAATCAGGGCCTAGAAATATGACGTCAACGTTCAAGTTGACCACCAGCCTTTATCCGCTGTTCCTGTCATTCTGCAGGTTTTCGAACCAAGATGGTCGTTATACTAAAGTTAATAACGTTGCGCTATTTTTGGGATTGCCCGGCATTAATGATATCCCTCACGTAGTTTAATCCTTGTTTCTTCGTTCAAATAGCTCATCCGAACTCCACTCTGTGAACGGAGCACTTCAGGAGCCCTACTTTCGGTTTCTGCTGCAATATCAAATTTCTATCTGGCGCATACTTTCCCATGCGTACTAGCCCCAATCGTTAGTCCGATATTATGAGGCCCTGTATGATGAGGTCAGCATGTTCGGCCAGTTATATTCACTCAGAATGGCTAAGCAGCTCCACGGCTGACGTGAACGTGCACCTGTTCAACGCAGTTAGGCGCCTGTTACAAGGCGTGTTAGGCGTTTAGGTTGTGTTTGACTGCAAACCTCCCCCTACAACTGGTTCTTCCTCTGTCTTTCACTGAATATAAAATTCCGCTGTCAAAAACATGCAATTCTGCTGTCCAGTTCTGCTACGCCGAACCTAGTCTGGGGATCGCAATAGTTAGGGCCTGCCCTGAGCTAAACTTCCCAGACAGTTTCACAGTATTTCCTTAATCTGTATTTTGCTTCTTGAAAGACTCCTTGCTCTAAATATGCGTTCAGTCAAGTTTGTAGGGGTCATTCATGGATTCCTCCTGAAATGCTGGGAGAAAATGTCAGTGAATGAGGATATGCCAGTCCCGGGGAGCGGACGAGAAGAAGGAGACGAAATTGCTGGAACAGGAGTTCGAATGGTCTGACGTTCCAGATTCACACTCGGATCTATCATAAGAGACAGCGTCAGATAAGGATATTGTTTGCTCAAGGATTCCAGCATGTATACAATGCAGTCGTCGGGCCACTGCATAGCCTTCAAAACTGGTGGCTCCTGCATTCATCGCAGATGGTTGTATTTGGTGTGTTAAGGAGACTGACTGTGCCATTCTATGCTAATTGCTTGATTGCCCGCAGTCTAGTCTTTTATTGCCGAAATTGTGACGCAGATCTGGTTCCTACACAGGTTTCTCGACAATGGCTTGCTGTCGACGTGTGTTTCATAAAAAGAGCCGTCAAACGCGAGACTTGAGAGACGCTCAGCATTGCAATGCAGCATACTCATAATCTGAACGCTCCTTTAAGATTGTCACTCGAGGCTTTGCAAGTACAAGAAACATCTGGAGTTGTTTACCAGATCTGGTGCAGTTGCGGATAAAGCAACTACATCGGAGAAACTGGAAGACTGCTCCAGACGCGAATCGCCGAATACGCGGCTGTCATGCGGAGAACTGACGCCAACTCTCAGGTCGCGGCCCATTTGGCGAGACCCGGCCACACATTCGAGTTCGATAAGGCCGGAATTCTCGCGAAAGGGGATACGCGCGTGAGCCTCGAGTTGCTTGAGTCATGTTTCACGGAACCTCAGTCTATCAACAAGTGCAACGACTTCCCCGCTCCGTATTCCGTGCTGAAGCATAGCCTGGCCAAATTAACTAACCAGTCGGAGAGCGCGTAGGCCGGTGAGCCAGACGGCCGGGCGATCATCACGCTAGCATCAACACGGGTAGTGAGATTTCAAAAATTAACAACTTGCATGCCGGTCATCCAGCAATTAGCGTACCAGTGGGCAACAATTCTCGATGAAGAGGAGAGCGGTTAATTACCATAGGTATGCGGTAGCATAGTGGCTGCATCCTATAAATACTGTAGCTTCCTGTTCATGAATCACCCGTTTCTGGCACTGTCTCTGATGATGGGTTCGAGTGAGAATCCAAAACTTCAGGCGAATAAAGCCCTTGTTCCATCGATCGCTTCTTCTTCTTCTTCTTCTGATCAGCTAGTTACTGGAAATCGCATCTTCTCTTGCGTCGGCAATTTGCAAGTATCGTCAGAGATTTGACTAAGAGGAGACCATGTGCCCTGTGTTCATGAGCGAGAAGGGTACTAAATTTCTCTAGAAGAGTGTACATGGTGTTGTTTTACTCTTATTCCGATCTTTTAAATATGTTTCCCTGTCCTCGTTCTCTCAATGTCTTACTATCAAGAGACCTGCCGAATTTTAAGGAAGGTTGGGTAGAGGCAAAAGTTCCCCTTTACCCAGTGGACCTCGAATTGCCCGTGTTCCGTGCAAAAGCGTATGCTTGTTGATTTCAGGACATTTAAAAAAGGATCATCAAGGCACTAAAGGTCAGGATACGGTCCGAACAAGCGAGCATGCAAAAAGAGGGTAATACGCGACGCACTGACCTAAAACAAGTGTTCTAAGTTGTCTGATACAATGACCTTTGAAAACGACCAAATGTTACAAAAGCTGTCGTTGAAGGTGCTGACGGAGGAACAAGTTCAGATGCTTCGGTATGGTATCCTATTGAACATGGTCGGTACCAAGTCTGGTAACATGATTACGGTAATATAAACAGTCCTCGGTTCGACGGATGTGACAGGCGGGGCAAAGTACCCGCAGGGGTACTTAATGTAACGTTTTGTTAATTAATCTGTTTGTTTAAATGTCGTACCTTCTCACGGATCATGTGCAGCACTGAACATATAACACATTAGGGAAATCCGGGTCTACAAAGGCTTCGTTATCGTGTCTGCGAACAAGGGACGTCTCACTGTCGTCTCGGGTAAAACAGGTCACTCGTGGAAAGTCTACAGTTTAGTGAAGGATCGCCAGTTTTATATTGCACGAACAACCCCCTTAAAACACCGAAGCTCGAAGTTAGTGCGACGTTCTCAGCAGCGAGGTACTCTGCCCCAATACTGACAGCCGATCCGGTGCTTGGCGCGAGCCCGAGAGACGACCTCGACCCCATTTTGTGACCTTTGTTGAGGCACAGCAGTGAGAATGTGTCCCTGTCTGTGCGCTACCATCGTCGGGTCAGATCCCGTTGGAGGGAGAAAAACAGAAGGAACCAGAATGAGGGGTTTGTTCTGCGCAGAACCCGGAGTTGTCCTCTCAGGCGACAGTGGCCACTGGCGAAGGCAGGGCTGGTGTTGACTGCGTTCAGTCATGCCTGAGAGTCCCTGGGACAGTGGTGGCAGCCACTTTTATAGGCTCGTGGGCCAAGCTAAAGTGGTGTCCAGCCAGTGTGTGTTGCATTCGCCGAAGTGTGATGTGCCAGTGGCTTATGGTGTTGGTTGCAGGGGGTGACGCGTGGGTAAACGTGACACTGTGAGGACGCAACTGTAATCGAGTTGAAGTCGGTCAAGTGGCTTCAGGCCAGCTCGTCTGGGACGGCTAGCTGCAAGGGATGAATGACCTTGAGGCAGCGAGGTCTTGAACAATGACACCAGACCGGTCATGGTGGCTGCCCACTACACCTTGCAAGGGTACGCAAGGGGCGTTCCCTTCCAGGCCTCTGTATTAGTAAAGAGTACATCAAATAACTGAAGGGCAAAGCTGTTGTTTCAGTGTCTGAATTTTCTGACCGCTGACTCGTACTGCGTAGTCAGTTCTTGAACATGATTCCTGGAGATACTTCAGCTGATGGGTCTCCTGTCAAATGAGACGGTGTCTCTGCACGCCACGTACCTTTTCGCTTTTAATCCCCATAACTTGGAGGTCTAGGCAAGCGAACAACCTATGAATTCCACGTCTCCTTATCTGAACTGCCACAGACAGCGCATTAAACTGACCGCCTCTGTTCAGCCTTTTTGTCAGTGATGCCCCCGAAATATTTTAGACTGGTAGGTCTTTCATGTACGCTGACGGGCTTTAGATCTACAGATCGAAATATTGTTCTTAAACACTTAAAAACGACCTCTAGGTCTTTTTCCAATATTGCTGCGAACGGTGCCTTTCCCTATCATCACTTTCAATGGAGCATTGATGGCCACGACATAAATGTTCCAGGGGTTATTAATGACCGAAGTATATCCTACTACGTGAGTCCCAATCCTTCCGAGCCCTACGTTCTTAATATCTTTAAAGAACACAGAACGGCCACGTTTATCATCTGAAGTTTTCAAACTTACAACGTTAGAACTGATCTCTATAAAATGTGCATTAGACCTGGCCCATAATACTAAGCATTTTTACTTAGACTTCTGTGTACCGGTGAGCTGACGAAAATGTAGTCCGTCCGGCACCTTTCTATCAAGGAGATTTAATCTCTGAACACCAAAATGTAACTTGTTAAAAACGCTGTGGACTCACATGCCTTGCTCCCCTATGACTTCGCGATCCCGAAGGGGACCGTTTTTACTGTTTTAACTATTTTTTTGTCGTGATTTTAATTTGCTATCATCTCTAAGGCACCTTTAGCTTCCTCGGCTGAACAATCACCTTGAAGTCTATTCCATTCCTTCAACTGTCACATACGATCTAATACTATCGGTTTTTTCTGTTAACACAACTTTTTGTCTGAAATCAATTATTCAGGAATGTAAAACTTCTACAAAAGTATACCTTAATTAAGCGAACCGTAATTCACTTTTCGCATTCGGAACACCTCCAAACATTTAAGGTTGGCCAGTAGAACAAACATAACTTCCACAGTGGTGAAGTGCGTGGTCTTCTGGCTCTCCTCTTGGTCGCATATCCAGGAGAAAACGGTTGACTCTGCAGTCCGCCAATCAACAGGCAAATTCTTCAGTCAGTGATGATCAACATTTCCTCCATGCCCGTTGTGCACAAAAAGGAATAGAATCTAAGAAATCCCGTTGTCCTCGTGCCAGCAATTCTTGTTCTTTGCTGTCATAACTTCCATGAGTGCAGTTTTTTGTAAGTAGGCCTCGGTTAGAGAGATTGTTGCAAAGATCATACCTCCATCTAGAAAAGAAAAAATCTGCTCTAAGGTTGGTAGCGGGTGGTGATAGTCTGTTAGTGCTTCGTTAAAGTCTGAGGAATAATTCGCACACAATCCAATTTATCCGTTGGATTTCTTCACCGCCACGACTGGAGCAGCCTAAACTGAAAAGTCGGTAGGATGGATTATGCCTTTTGTCTGTAGTCTTTCTAACTCAGCTTCTACGAACAGTTGTACCGCAAACGAGACCCATCGGCTCTGCATAAATGCCGGCTTTTCTCTGGCTTCACGTTCAAACTTATCTTCGTCTTCCTGCACCTGTTGACCTCGTTCTCCATCCGTCCCACAAATTTCTTCTTCCGGGTCTCTTCGGTAGTGTTATACATCGCACTGCAAATTCCGTTAAAAGGACGGTTCTACAATCCCAGTTCGGAGATCTCTTTATTTCTGAGAAGATTATTATGAGTCTTCGCCGCATAGATATCAGCAATACCTTATCTCGAAAACTGACGGTAGCCTGAAAAACGCCTTCAAATTCCGTACGCGTCTCGTCCGATGCCCATTCTATGACCTCTGATGGTCTCAGATCTAGACAGCCAATATCCGCCCACGTGCGCTTGGTGATTGTGATTAGATCAGAAGTTGTGTCTACCTGCAGCGTGGTCGGTTTCCCGTTAATATTCACTGTCAAGTGAAATCGAAATATACTGTGTAAATTGCAAAACCATTGTCCCTAGATTGGAGAACATAGTCAAAGTAAGAGAGTTGACAGGTGTCACAAGATCGAGCATTGAGGAATCCATGCTGAGCAGCACTAAGTAAGTTATTCACTGTTAAGTGACACATCATCTTATCTTTAATCAATGTCTCTAAGATCTTCGAAACTGCGGGGAGGGTGTTTATTGGCCGAAAGTCATCAAATGATGTAGATTTGCCGTGCTTAGCAATGGTCAAATTGTGTGATTCCTTCCACAAAGTAGGATAGGTTTCAGTTTCAAGAGCAAGATTAAATATCTTGCATAAGAGGGATGGGAAAATCGTATTTGCATCGGCTTTTAAAATGCTTACTGGAACATAATCAGGTCCTGGACTATAAGATTGACGAAAACACCGAATCGCAACAGTCACATCCCGCAGACTGAAAGTTATGGTTTCTAGAACTGCCCCAGTCAATGACTGGATGGTCGGAAGCGGAGTGGTCGAGTCTTTAATAAACGTTTTGGACAGGAAATCATTGAAGGTATCAGCGGTTAACTGGGCATCAACTATGGCATTTCCGAGAGCGTCTCGGAAGATGGGATACTGCGTCTTTCGGTGAGTTGATAT
>CACRXP010000684.1:244906-258308 GCA_902702965.1 Spirometra erinaceieuropaei | reverse complement strand
AATGAATCTAGAAGACTGAAGAAAGCTTCCCCTTAGGTAAATTCGGCGTCATCTCTACCACGCCAACCCACGTCTTTAGCTGCCCATCTCATCACCGTATCCAACCATTCTGGGCGACTTCGCCGTCCTGTCGCGTAGATGTGGCAGAGACAACGGACTACTGAAACAGGGAGGATACGATCGGCCGATAGCAGGTCATTGTGTGTTTGAGTAGGCGAGAAGTCCCTGCTAGCATCAGCCTAACTTGGCCCGTTTTGGTCGGGTTGGAGGCGGGTTGGAGGTGGCTACGTGCCTATAAACCATCTCATGTACAAAGTCATGCTGACCCTTATTTGCAGGCCGCTCTGAGGGCAGAGGAATTTAGAAAAAAGTTGCGAGGACTTGTATAAATGCCTACGGGGCCTCTGCCGAGGAAATTCTCTCACCTCCCATGAAAACAGACGCGAAGGCAACGTGATTCCAAAAAAACAAGTTGCAACCATCTACTTGCTATTCCTTGACTAAAACTTCACGGGTTCGATTTCGCTGCGCGACCTTCAACGATTATTCTAGAACGGTTTTCGCATATTTGAGTGTGTTGGCACTAGACGGCTCGGAGATCCGGAATTTGCTGCCTTCGAAGTTGTCGAGCCGGTCTCGTACTTAGCCCGGTTGTTTAAGTTTTCCCGTGTTTCAGTTGCCGCAAGAGATGTTGTACTTTGAAGACTTTATGGAGGGTAAAATGCCTAAATAATGTAGAAGATTATCCTTTTAAATTAGCCATCGAGAGCCTGCCTGCTGAAGTTAATGAAACACTCACAAATCTGCGCGACATTGACTGTCAGACTCAGGGTATTTTTGTCCTCGTAACCTGAATAAGGTCGCCTGTTAGCCACCTTAGAGCCCGTCAGTGGGCTAATAAACACACTTTTTGAAAACTGCAAGCTTTCGAGACTATCTAACAAGGAAAAAGAAATCGAATATGAGAGAATTTTGAATGTAAGTCGTCGGAAGCGTTATCCGAGTCCTGTAGCTGTACGACCAGGCCTTGGCACACTCTTCAAAGAAAACAGAGATTGTTCGAAACTTATACGAACTAGTAATTCCTTTTCCGGAATAAACCATTTTGCAGTACAGGAAGGTTGTAAGGAAACTGGATGCAGAGCTGGGGAAGTTTCGGCTTGAACTAGAAGCCGACAACTCCGGCGTGACTTCGAAGATTGAGCACCGTGAGTTGTGCTTCCTCTTAATATTATGCTTACTAGGCATCCATACACTCTTGGGGCGGAACAGTTCAGCTGTAAACAGACTTGATAGTAAGTTTGGACGTTTAAACATATACCAAAATGTAGAACGGCGTACCAAACTTCGTTCCGGTCATCTCTTCAACAACAGCCGTGTCATTTCGCGCCGACGTCAACCTTATTCTGCTGATGTACCTGAAAGGCCATTCTTCGTCCTCAAACGGCGTTTTGCGGCCTTTGAGACTCCTCTTGCCTCTCTGCCCCCTGTCCCGTCCTACTCGAATTCGGGTATGCCTTTTCTGCCAATGGACTCCTCGGGCACGTTGATGTCCGACGAACAGAACAGGCCGCCAGGTTCCGACAGTCTGCGTAGGATTCCCAGCTCCGGTAGTTTGGATTCGATGGATCGGAGCATCACAGATTTTGATACCTTCCAACCGGACTCTCAGGAATTTTGTGATCCAGGTGATGATCTGCACGTGCCCAGTAAGTTCCATCCCCATGTTAGGTTCACTCCTAAGAAACTTGCCGTCCCTTTTGTGGCCACCCTGTTTTCTTCACTGTGGTTTGCCTATCTACGGTTTTGACCCGCCGTTCTCGCCACCATCGCAATTCTCGTTCCGGAGACCGTCATTAATGTTGCTGTAGATCCTCGTAGTCTCACTCACTCCTTATTAATGGTTGCGTGATAGTTGTCATCTCCAAGGCGTACTGGGATGCTCCGTTCGCGAACAGCCTTCAGTATCCTTCTCCAGGGTCTTATTACGCACCCTGACCACTAGATCAATTGTGAGCATCCGTATTTCGCAATCGTCTGTTTCATACAAGCCTGGACCGAGCATATGATTACTAGGATGTCAGATAAAACGTCTTTCAGTGTAGCAGGTCTAAGGAAAACGCGCTAATCGTAGAAGTGGCTACTGACAAATCGGCGAGTGGTGGCCAGTGGAATTTTCGCTAACAAAAGTTGCTTGCACGATAAGCTCGATCTTGTGTCTGACAAGCCGCTTCAGTACCACCAGGGCGCTGGACTGAGCTCTACAACGCCGGTTACACTAAGAAGTGCCACAAGTCCTGATAAGGTTATTGTGAGATTTCGACTGTGAACTGTCATTTATTAAGCCAGCCTGCCACCACTGCCATAGGGTTTACGCTTCCACCAAGGTGCCGGAGAAGACAGCCCGAAACAAATAATCTGAACGACCTCGTTAAACTTGTTTGTACGCAACATTCAGAAGAAAGCTCATGAGGAATGTCTGATCCAAATATTACGATCCGTGCTACGATGTCCGAGGGAGCCGACACGCTCCACAGCCCTAGGCCAATTATACTGGCGAATAATATGCGCGTTGGACTATTTAGTCGAGGCCGTGCCCTGTGTATTTTATGGTAGAGTGTGCGCACGTTCCCCAACTCAACTACTCGAGCTCTGACCGCGTAGCCTTAAGTACAATGTGGGTGTCTGAACCGTGTCTGAAGTTCCAGCTCCCAACTCAGACTCTTTGGAAATCAAGAGCCCAGAATGAACTTACCTCGCCTTTTATTACAGCGGCATACGCGGTCATCCTGGTAGCAACGGTGTGACGGGTGCCATTTCTCAACAGGCAAACCGTACATTGCTTGTGTGGGAAGTAGTCATTCACCAGATGACCTCCGTATGCAGTCCGGATTTGCTGTGGGGATATTTCGAACCATCCAAGACGACTGGGGTGGTTTAGGCACGTTTATTCTCCGCCGCATTACCTCGGTGTTGCTCTTGCTCCGATGCTGTTGCCCACCCGAGGACGTTTACGAGGTCAGCAAAAAACCTAGTTCGATACAGTTAACCAAGGAATGGAAGTTGTTCTTGAGTCTTCTGTATTCGGCCTCCTTCGCTAGAGGAGAGAATGCATCGGGCCACCTAGATCCTCTGGCGCAGATGGTCGCGTGGGAAGGTACAATTTTCAGCACCATGTGTGGTCGCATCTGTATCAAACCAAAAAATCGTACGGCCGACGGGGCACTTTCATAGAATTACGATCGTCTCCGTGCACGCGCCAACATCAATTACGAATCGGAGCCGTAGAGGAAGCACCTGCACGCAGTTACAATAATTGGTTTAAATACAGGCTACCCGTTAGTTGTTGGCTAACCAGCGCGTCCGCAGGCGGCGGATAGTGGAATGGTCTTCAGCAAAGGTTAGCTACAAAATAAGCTCTCTCGGTTCTGGCGAATAAGCAGTTGCGGACCTCGGGCAGCAGGTGTCAACCCACACATGACTCTCTACCAGAGCGGCCCACGCGACTCTTCTAGAAGACACGCTGTGGCAGTCGCCCTCTCGCAACAAACAAGTCTTTCACTACTTGTTTGGGAGTCAATCATTGACCGCATAGTCTATGTGCGACTGAACGGTCTCTTTACGAACATCGCTGTCGTTTCCGTGTACGCACCAATATCAGCTGCCGAACAGTGCGATAGAGATGTTTTTTACTTGCGGCTGCAGACATTGGTTGGAGACCCTCGCCGTGATCTGCTGATTGTTGCCGGGGACTGGAATGACCGAGCTGGACCTGACGACTCTTCCAACAGTCACCTTATTGCTCTCTTTGGGCTTGGTTCCCGATGTGACAATGCTGAGAGAATCTTGAACTTTTCTGATCAGAACCGACTATTTGTCACTAAGACGTGCATCCAACATCGACGCAAACATCTCCTGACCTGGTACTCAAACAATGGTCATACGGTCAGTCATATCTGCACCCAAAACGCCGCATTAAAAACGCCTCGATGTTGCCAAGCGTTGAGAGCACATCACTACCGAGATCCCGAGCAGATAAATCCGGCCGTTTTACGACCCGAGCCGTCGGAGAAGACAGTGGTCAGTGATCATCATTAAAGTTGCTGATCTATGGGGCAGCCGAGGAAATTCTTGGATTCACCCAGCGACACCGCGGTCACTAGATCAGCGGAAGAACCTTGTAGTTGTCTGGTCAAACTGCTAAGGCCGGGTCGCGTAATGGATTTACTCCGCAAGCTCCGCAAATGACGGCAAAATCGGCTAGGGCTGACCGGAAGAAATATAGGGCAGAAATAACGACCTCCATGGAGCAGGACTCAGACGTAGGTGACATTCGAAATGTGCAAAATTATCCGCCAAGTTAGTGGTAAACCCTCGACACTGAACGACTCTCTTCGCGATGCAAACGGCGGTTTCATTGCTGACAGCTCAATCAAGATCGATCACTGGCGTAAGCACTTCAAGCACTTCAACTTTGATAAGCAACTCATCACACGCTTGCGCTCTCGCTGAAATCTACAAGTCTTGTGCTGACATCCTCGTGCCCTGGCTCCATGAGGTGATTGAACAAGCGTGGAAAAACGAGGTCGCTCCTGATTACTGGGGCTCTGGCATCCTTGTTCCTGTCTGCGGGAAGGCTGTTAAGACAAAATGCGAGATCCACCCTCGTATAAGCTTCGTCGACGTTGCTGCGAAGGTCTTCACCGTTGTCCTCACGCGATTCCAGGCTGTGCATGACTAAAACGAGGCGTAACCAGGCCGACTTCCGAGCTGGGCGTGAATGTGCCGACTAGATACTCACACCGGGGCACACTCGAGTTCCGCCATAGCCACCAACAACCGGCAACCGTCTGCTTTGTTGGCTTCGCTGCTGCTTTCGATTCCGTTAATTGTGAGTCCATGTGACGAATGATGGAACCAGATAGTGTGCCATCTAAAATCATCGGCCTGATCAAGGCTAACTACCATCCAGCCACCACGCGTTCCAACGACGATCGTACGACCAGTCATGTTAATTATGTCTTAATCAGTTTATGTTTCGTAGTCGGGTCCATGATAAGTAATCTATGGGGGCTGCAACTGGCGAGGCCTGAGTCAAACCATGTTCTTGTTTGTACAAGCTCGCCAAGAATTTGTCATGCAAGACGCTTTGGTTTCACAAAAGTACAACACAACACAACCGAGGCTCTGAGCACAAAATCCGGCATCTGCAGTCCGAGTTAAGGAATAAAGCCGAACGACCGGCAAAACACATACCGACGGCGGAAAAGAGAATTCTGTTCTTTCAAGTCCCCTTTCAAGGAGACGCGGCTAGTGAACTGAGAAGGCGCCTTGACCAAGTCGTCTCAAGTATTGTTTTTGACCAACCCCGTCTTACGCGGCAAAGGTCAGGATAGGCTACCAGCTCAGACCACGTCCATGTGCATTTACTCCTTTACTTGTTCCTGCGGGGCAGGCTATATTGGTCGTACGAGTCGGCACCTATTCACAAGAATACGAGAACATCTGCTAGCATGGCTGAGAAAAGATGAAGAGCGTACACAGCTCCATCCTCGCACACATGGTTGATTCTGGGCATTGTATGGATCCCAACGAGGCCTTCTGTGTGATTTACAAGGTCCCACCTAACTACTCTAAGCGACTGGGTCAGAGCTTACTAGAAACAGCAGAATCGACTGCCATCGGGCTACGGAGACCGGTCGTGTGCACTCAGAAGAACCTCGGGCACGCTCCGCGCCTGCCGTGGGCAAGGATCGATTAACTGTATGCATGTCCTGCGCCCCTCCCCTTCCCCCCCTTGTGACACGTCTCTACCTGACTCCTACTACCTCTCCCCCTCCCCTTTATTACATACCTCGTTTCTATGAAAAGACAAACCGTAATCGATTGCTCTTATCGCTCACATGCTTAAGTTTGTACCTCGTTCCCGTATAAATGTACAGGCCCGATGAGAATTTATCGAAAACAGTAGCAAATGTTCAGTCCGAGTCAGCTAAGGGGATTGTCGGATCCACACAAGGGTGTCACGATGACTGGGTCAGCCCAAGGACCTTATAGTTACCTGCCCCGACAGTTCGCGTTAGATCCTGCAACGATTATTCTTTTCGCTAAGTCAGGATCGGCTAGAGGTCCACATGCATTATTGGGCTGAAGTGGCGACCTTCATAGAACAGGCGTCAAACGTCGGTGGCATTCGTAAGCAACCAGATTATTCACCAAGTTAGTGGTGGGCCGTCTACACCGAGTGACTGTTAGCATTGGGTGGGAACGTTACTGCTGAGGAATCAATCATAGTCGAGCGCTGACGTAAACACATCGACTATCAACGCACCCTCCGTTCAGTGCGGTTTTGTCTCCGGCCTATATGGCTTCCTGTCCTGATTTTCCATCCCCAAAAGGAAATAATGGATGTATTATTGAGGCTATGCAATAACAAGGCTTCCGAAGAAGGCGGCATCGTCACTCAGCCTTATGTCCACGCTCCGACGCCCTGGCTTCATGAAGTGATTACCAGGCAACTTTGAGAAGGCAACCACATCCCTGATAACTGGTGTTAAACCAACTCTGTGCCCGTCTCCAAGGCGCGATATAAGACAGTACGAGGACTGCCGCGGCATAACCCTCGCCGACGTTGCTGCGAAGGTTTTTTCCATTACCATTCTCAGGTGGTGGCAGTGGTAGGACAGGACTCAACATAGTCGGATTCCGAGATGGACGTGGATGCATCGAACAGATATTCGCAATTCGGCGTATTCGTGAATTTTGCCATGATATCCGGCAATCAACGGTCGTCTTCATTGTGGACTTTGCCGTAACCGTTCGTTCTGTTTGCCGTTGGTCCCTGAGGTGAATGATGCAGCTATATTATCTGCCGGCGGAAATAATCGCAATGATCGGAGCCTACCATCGTTCCACCACTTCGCGGGTTGTGGTCAGTGACAGTTACTCCGGCCGTTTTGTATGTGACCCGGAGCTTGACGAGGTATTTTGTCGCATATCCCGTCCAATTAAGTTATTAACTACATTCATGGAAGGGCTCTACGCGGCTTTAACGGTGTAGCATTTGCACCCGGCTGCAGGCTGACTGACCTTGACCATGCTAGTGTCAAGTTGCAGAATGCAGTATCGCGGGCGAACGACTTTGCTAAGTTATCTGGTTTGTTCGTTAAAAGTAGGCAGACCAGTGTTTTCAAACTGTATTCCCGACCAGTAGAAGACGCTCATCTGGGCTAATGACTGTCATTTGGAAGGGATAGATGGTTTCTATTTTCTCGAGGCGAAGTTGCCAAATGGGCAGAGTATATGCTACACCGTCTTCCGAACGGATGCTGCCGGCACGGCTTTTGCAATCCTTAGGAACGGTTTACGGGCCCAAAGCGATATCTTAATCACCACGACGATCTACGTTCAGTGAGCATTTATCCAGCCGGTCCCTCTCTACGGTTGCGAATGCCTCTGTGCGCGTAGAAATTGAGCGACTACAGGTGTGACCACCGTTGCCTAACAATAATTATGCGAGTGAAGAACGCAGAAATCGTATCGGATGGGACAATATGCGCTCGCTGCAACGTCTCGAGGATATTTTGGGCCGTTAAAGGTAACTGGTGTGGCTTAGGCGCTTTCTTCGTCCATTCTAGGAGTTTAATGTTGCAGCTGTCGATCCGGTGCAGCTGCCTACTTTGAGGTGCGGAAGAGCTCGGCTTAAAACCTGATCCAGCACCATCCGTCAGAAAGTGATGGTTCATTACCTCTGGTATTCGGTCTCCGAAACAGGAAAGAATGGGTCGAGTTCCCCTCCCCTCTAATGCCCTAGATCTGTTGCTGCCGGTTGCCACGCGCGCATAGTTGGAGCGAGATAATTGAGGCCGATCAAAGTAGTCATGATCACAGCCGTACCAAATATAAATTGCCATCGATAGTGCGATTCCAGAAAGTAAATCAGTTTGGGCCTTAGGTGTTCTCCAGTAATTTCTAGCTAAACACAGCTCATGCACAGCTAATTCCGTATTTTTTCCCCTTGCGGATTTTATACTTTTCTGTCCTGTCGCTGCTAAAAGTCTCACGTTCTCTATAAGTCCACTCTAGCGACAAAGATTTAGGTTATGCTTTTTATTCCAGCACAGCTTGCTTTTTGAGTTTATGTCGCATTTGTAACAGTGCCTTGTTACAAGCCTTGAATGTTTTGAATGATCTTTCCAACAGTCGATTCCAATAAACGGAGTCGCACGCTTGGAACTCCCCAAAAGCCTGGGAATTCTTCGGATGTTCCCGGACGTGATTCACACAGGTGTGTTCATATCTTGTGTAGTCAGTATCTCTGGTTCTGTTACTACGCTTAGCAATGATTAGGTTACTTTTTGTGCGAGCCTTTGTTCCCTATGTGCACACGGGATATGCGTGCTCGGCAAACTTAACTAGTGATCCTTCTGCGGTGAGGGAGACGAGGTAGGTCACTTTTTCCTAGTGGAGGTCGTCAAAACCTGTGATTCAGTCGCATCCAACATCAAGTCAACTTACAGACCTAGCTAGAAATGTCAACGATCGTGTTGGGTGATGAAAATATCAGTTCATTTGGCTAAAAAACCCGAATGAAACTTAGAACATATGTTCAAACAGTATTGTGTGAACTTGCTAATCGAACAGCAATCAGTCCTCAATCTACCTAGTCCGTAACCTACCAGGACCTGAAATTAGTAAGGGGATCGAAGTGGTAAGTGTATCCTATGAGTTAAATGTGGGAATGCCAAACCACCGGAAATTGGAGCTTGTTTAGCGGGTATTGTAGACGTGCATAATTAGGCATGAGAATAAACATACGAACGGGCGACCGTCTTTGGTCAATACGCGGTAACTTGTTCTCTCATGACTTTATTGAGTTGTTGTCCATGCAGTCTTAAAGAAAACAGGAAGACATTACTCATCTTTTGCAGTGAGGAACTGTATCAGCACGTTTGCCCATGAGGCCCTTAGTTGATGACCTACAGTTACAATGGGAATAGGATGTTATGGTGTTATATTGAAGACTATAGTTCTCGAGTAAACGGACAGGTTTGTATCTACCGAACAGGTCAAATACCCACGGCAGCGAAACGTAATCAGCCAACCATGAAACAGTTAAGCCGAGGGAATCACAGGATTTTTCCCCTGGGAGGAGTCATAATCAGTCAACGCTAGAAAAATATATCTGGATATGCATATCGGCCTTTTTAATGCTCGAAGAACAGAATGGATAAAGAAGGGCCACTATATCTGTTTTATATGTGCGAATTAGAGGGTCAGTGAACCAAGGGGAACACGATGATGCCGACGCATTTGAGTACCATGGATGGCAAATTTCCTCAGTGAGTAGTCCTAGCGTAGAACAGCGTGTCGAGCCTCAGTGTTCCCAAGCTGGTGTCGCTTATACTACTCATTATATCGGAAGCAGGATAATTATGTTAGACGCTGGATCAGCCTCCCTGCTTGCAGGAATTGTCTAATGTTACTTCAGGTCTCACATGTGAGTTTACATTCAATACCACAGACTAGACGTTGGGATGGCCCTAAACCACACGCAGATTGTGCTGTTACCGGACACGATAATCTCGTGTGTAGGAGCTGTAGATAGCTCTGGTACACGCTAAGATTTTCCATGTTTTTTCCAGTATTGCCGTTTGTGTCATTTAGGTATCGACCTGTCACCTATGTTCGATAGCAGTCGACCTTTGACCGCAGTTACTTTAAGAACATGCGCATAGAACCTGGTTGGTGTGTGTTAGCAATCCCTAAAGTTTGCTGATGTCTGTTTAGGAAACGAACTTCTGTACGCAGTTACCCAAACAACTAACACGGAAACTAAAAATGTTCCACTCATCGTTGAAGGTTAATTTCCACTCTGAACTTAGATTAACTCGGTCCTGACCGAGGAAAGAGTAGCTTGTCCAAGCGAGGACTATCTTCGGATGCGTGCGAAACTTAATACGGCTGGTGGTCAAAATTAGGTGGAGTCACTTTACTCTGGGACGTTCGTTGGATATCCTACCTGATGTCCACTCATAGCCGGTGGCGTCATGTCGCATTTTAAAGACCATTTTCTACCTGCCTTTCGTCATGCATAGTTGCTATTTCGCATATCACCCAGCAGGTACAATCTAAGTGCCGGATTTCACTGTTAGCTGAGTCATCATGGTTTACTTGGTACCTGTAAGCGGACCTGGTTGTATCTTTTTTCCCTGATAACAGGAAATGCGTCCGAACACCAAAGCTGACTACTTTTCTCTTACTTTCTTTGCTCTTGGTCCTGCTAAAAATTTCAGGTGCAATGCCAGCTTTTCAATAGGTGGGTTGACTGTCAAGATTTTGGTTAGTATGTGAATAGTGCTGACAATTCAGGAACTACAGGGGGGCACAGTTGACTTGCTCTATTTTGTCTCACCCACCCATGCACTGTCAGATCTAAACGGTTCATCTTTCTTTGAAGGCTTCTTCACGGCTACGAACCTGGATGTTCTCCGTTTGTCTCTTCAGACAATGAGGCAATCAGCATGACGAATATCAGCAACAATCTTTCGTATCCTATCAACGATCAGTCCGTGGATGACTTATTGGTTGAACCACGACATCCCCGAGATCCCTTGTACACACCTCGGGACAAGACGACTCCACGTTCCGGCGGTTCACCAGAGCCGAGTGTACTTCAACAACAGGCTTCCAGCAGACCTGGCTTACCAAAGCTTGTTGCTCGACGCACGGGTGCCGGCGAGAGTCCCCGACACAGCTGGTTCCCCAGCTCTAGTGCGGCTGTAAGTGGAGAGCCCGGTCGTTTGCACAGCACTGGTTCTCAATCTAGTCACGGCACCATAGGTCGTGAAAAGCGTGCCTCGAGGACAAGCAGGCGACCGAGCCGTTTAGGGTCGCAGACTGACTCCAACGACGAGTCTTCTGACCATGACTTGATGACGCGTCCTGCCTACTCTGCTGAAGCGCACTCGAAACCTCCGGTGGCTGCTAGTGGATCGCAGCAAGAGGGTGATTATCGAAAGTCCCTGCACGGATCACCGCGTATCAGTGCAGTTAAACGAGAGACGATGCATTCAGTCGCCACCGAGAACAAAGAGGACCAGCGACGCTACTGCTTCTGTCACGATGTCAGTTACGGCGATATGATTGCCTGTGATGCACCAAACTGTCCCTTTGAGTGGTTCCATTACAATTGTGTTGGCTTGGTTGTTGCTCCCAAGGGCGAGTGGTTCTGTCCTTCCTGTTCCAAACTTAGTTCAACGGCTCGATTTGGTCGAAAGCGGACTAACAAACGGTGACACTCAAATAACGGGCCCACTGTAACAGATTCAAGCATTTCACTTTGCTACTACTATTTTTTATTGTTGTGAATTACTCTGTAACAAAATTTTACCTGTCTGCGTCGTCTTAATAACAATGATCTTCCCCTTCGAGAATTGCTCGCCTCTGAGTAAAGTCAAACTAGATTCCTGTCGGTGGTCGTTAATGAACGAAACTTTAATACCGCGGTGGTGCCGCTTCGTTTTTGGAAGTCGTTTGGTCATCAGTTCCATACAAGGGCACACAATCCACCTTTTGCGGATACTCGACGCAACCGAAATGTAAACAGAGCGCCTTAGCGCAGTTACGGCACTGAGTGGGGAGGTAGCAAGTTAAGGCCGCTACAGGTATGAGTAGATGCTTCCATCTCGTAATCAGGATGGATATTCAAACGTCTCGGTAGGAATGTTATCCAGTCGCCATGGCAAATATGCAAAGTGTTCAAGTGCTTGGCATTGAAGAAGTCTGTGGTTGCGGCGTGAAGCGTAGTTTCCGCCTCCCCCCCCCCTCAGCCTCATTAAATGTCAGAAAATGTGCTAAGGACGGCAGAAATGGACGTCCAGACGTCGATATGCGGTAGACGATAGGGGAAGCTACCCCGATGTGAACGGATTGACTTAATGGCAGTTGGGTTAGGGCGAAGAGGATGCGCAATTGTCGAGAATTCGACCAAGGTGTCTGATCGCCGTGGGGTACCGTGTCTGAAATAACAAACACCGACAACAATATGCAAAGAGTGCGTCTGGGGATGAGGATATCCGCTTGCATGAAAGCAGCAAAGGTGGCAGATAATGCAGGAGGAAAAAAATGTGGATGTCTCCAAACTGTCAGATAAGGGATCAAGGGACATAATGGGGACCCTTAAGTCGACTGCGATGAGAACTGTGAGTGGTGTTTTCCTGTGATTTTTGCGATTCTGACAAGTATGAGTCAAGGGGATAGACACGTCTTCGGGACTGAACCTGTGAACCTTCATCCCAACTAGTCTGCTAAGAGTTAACACGTTAATTTCATAAGTTAAGAGGCAAAGACTAATGTATTGGAAAGGACTTTGACATGAAGGTAGCAGGGGATATTGGGGGATAAATTTACACCCAAGTGTCATTGGGGCAGAACTTCGTTGGGGGGGATCCGACTCGAGATTTCCATATTCTTCATCTCAGTCAACAGAGGACCGGTTCGGTAGCTCAAGTGACCGAGTGGACCTGGCGTCGAGCCTCACATGCGCCGGCACCTTCGCCCGAATAATCGGTGGCTGATTGCGCGGCCAACCCAGACGATCCCAATTCAATGCTCATATATCTGTCGGCAATTGTTCTCAATGATTGTAAGCTGTAACGCGACTGCCTGAGTCAGCTGTAGACAGTGTCAAAGCAAGGTGGGAGCGTCCGTTTCCGCCCTCGAAAGCCCACACATTTCTCAAAATAAGGAGTGGCGTCCAGTGGAAGAAACTTATTTCTGTTTTCAGATTTCCAACAAAGGTTTTGACTATCCATTTTCAAGACCAGAGAAGCCTGCACTTACCAGATCTTAGGTTGCAGAAATGCTGCACCTGACTTATGGGTCAGTAATGCTGTCTATGGTCACGAGACGGGCCATTGTTTCGCCGTACTATGCGTCGCGGCACACAGTTCACCACCCATCGTCCGTTTGCATCTTTACTACGCACGGGTGGGGCTACATCCGCCTTCATTAATCCTGTGTTTTAGGCGCGGACAAGTCCTTTTGCATCGTTTAATGCTGTCCTCGACTTCGATGGGGGCACTATGGCAGTCGACTACTCTAGCTGCGAACAGGCCTGTTTACCCGTATCACCTTCTGCTCACTTAGCACCTTTCCCCCGTCTACTGTATGTCTGTGCCTCGTGTTAAAACCCTCGGAGCGGCGAAAGCGTTATACCAATTAACATGTTCTTTGCTAATTTGCTGCAGGCGGTCATTGCTCAGGCGCTCCCTCACACCACGTACCGTGACTAAAAATGACAACCCAATGGAACAGTTGCTTCTGCTGGTCTCCGACATGCCTGTAAGCTCCGTGACAAATTAAGCACTGGTTGGGGCGCTCGCCGATCGTTCTTACGGAA
>CACRXP010000684.1:203320-244833 GCA_902702965.1 Spirometra erinaceieuropaei | reverse complement strand
ATTAAATGTTAGAAAATGTGCTAAGGACGGCAGAAATGGACTTCCAGACGTCGATATGCGGTAGACGATAGGGGAAGCTACACCGATGTGAACGGATTGACCTCATGGCAGTTGGGTTAGGGCGAGGAGGATGCGCAATTGTCGAGAATTCGACCAAGGTGTCTGATCGCCGTGAGGTACCGTGTCCGAAATAAACACCGACAACAATATGCAAAGAATGCGTCTGGGGATGAGGATATCCGCTTGCATGAAAGCAGCAGAGGTGGCAGATAATGCAGGAGGAAAAAATTGTGGATGTCTCCAAACTGTCGGATTAGGGATCAAGGGACATAATGGGGACCCTTAAGTCGAATGCGATGAGAACTGTGAGTGGTGTTTTCCCGTGATTTTTGCGGTTCTGACAAGTATGAGCCAAGGGGATAGACACGTCTTCGGGACTGAACCTGTGAACCTTCATCCCAACTAGTCTGCTAAGAGTTGACGTTAATTTCATAAGAGGCAAAGACTAATAATTGTATTGGAAAGGACTTTGACATGAAGGTAGCAGGGGATATTGAGGGACAAATTTGCACCCAAGTGTCATTGGGGCAGAACTTCGTTGGGGGGGGTCCGACTCGAGATTTTCATATTCTTCATCTCAGTCAACAGAGGACTGGTTCGGTAGCTCAAATGACCGAGTGGACCTGGCGTCGAGCCCCACATGCGCCAGCACCTTCGCTCGAATAATCGGTGGCTGATTGCGCGGATAACCCAGAGGATCCCAATTCAATGCTCATGTATCTGTCGGTAATTGTTCTCAATGATTGTAAGCTGTAACGCGACTGCCTGAGTCAGCTGTAGACAGTGTCAAAGCAAGGTGGGAGCGTCCGTTTCCGCCCTTGAAAGCCCACGCATTTCTCAAAATAAGGAGTGGCGTCCAGTGGAAGAAACTCATTTCTGTTTTCAGATTCCCAACGAAGGTTTTGACTATCCATTTTTAAAGACCAGAGAAGCCTGCACTTACCAGATCTTGGGTTGCAGAAATGCTGCAGCTGACTTATGGGTCAGTAATGCTGTCTATGGTCATGAGACGGGCCATTGTTTCGCCGTACTATGCGTCGCGGCACACAGTTCACCACCCATCGTCCGTTTGTATCTTCACTACGCACGGGTGGGCTACACCCGCCTTCATTATAGTTTTATTAATCCCGTGTTTTAGGCACGGACAAGTCCTTTTGCATCGTTTAGTGCTGTCCTCGACTTCGATTGGGGCACTATGGCAGTCTACTACTCTAGCTGCGAACAGGCCTGTTTACCCGTATCACCTTCTGCTCACTTAGCACCTTCCCCCCGTCTACTGTATGCCTGTGCCTCGTGTTAAAACCCTCGGAGCGGCGAAAGCGTTATACCAATTAACATCTTCTTTGCTAATTTGCTGCAGGCGGTCATTGCTCAGACGCTACCTCACACCACGTACCGTGACTAAAAATGACAACCCAATGGCACAGTTGCTTCTGCTGGTCTCCGACATGCCTGTAAGCCCCGTGACACATTAAGCTCTGGTTGGGGCGCTCGCCGATCGTTCTTACGGAACTCACTCGTTCCGTTGTGCCTTACGAGCTCTCTCTTGAGCCCAACCAGCAGCCTTACAGCGGCGCGTGATATAGGCAGAATGTTATTACCGACAAAGACAAGAGAGACTGAAATGGCCATTTCTGGCTTATTAGCCGTCGTCAGCCAGTCATACCCAACCCTGAAGTGTGCCATTCTACCTATATCATGCGCCGCTGTGCGGCTGCTGGTCGGGCTCAAGAGAGAACCCGTAAGGCACAACGGAACGAGTGAGTTCCCTAAGAAGGAACGGCGAGCGCCTCCTACCATTGTATATTCCCGATCGAAACCGACAGGGCAACGGACTTGTGGCTCAGTGGTTAGAGGCGTGGACTTCTAACTAGCGGGTCGCGGTTTCGAGCACCAGGTATCCCACACCTCAGGCTTGGGTATGACGACGACGGCTAATAAGTCAGAAATGGCCATTCCAGTCTCCCTTGTCTTTGTCGGTAATGCCATTCTGCCTACATTAAGCACTCTCCTACCAATTCCGTTTAGCTGCAGCTCATTTGGGGGCTCGTCATTACCGCCGATTACGTTTCGACTGTCATACCTCTGTAGCCGCGGTATTCTGATTTGCTTAATGTCTGAGAAGTGGAGTGGGGACTGCTAGAAGTGCTTCGACAGAAGGCGAATCGAGGCTAATCGGTGATAAGTCGGTTGAACAACTTGCAGAGTTGTTCTTCCTACTTAGTGATCACCTCTCCGCTGAGCCAGTGAATAACCTTTCGTATTAATCGATTGAGCAATCGCTGAAAATTCTTTAAACGAACTTAAAAGAAGCAGAACGCCCGTTATGAGGCGTCTAGGGGCGGAAGTAAGTTATTTTTAAATTTAAGCCGGTTTCAACCGACCCCCACCGGCAGAGCCGCCTGCCAGTTCGCTTTTACAACCTCCAGAACCACCTTCGTGGGCTTAAAGAATGCCTTTGATAAGACGAATCGCGGAGGACCGTGCAGAAATTAGGCTGTCCTGAACGATTCACACGCGTGGTACGTCAGATCCATGGTGGGATGATGGCGCGCGTCACGGACAACGGCGCAAGCTCCGAGGCATTCGCAGTGGCCAGTGGAGGGAAGCAGGGCTGCGTCCTCGCGCCCAGCCTCTTCAGTCTCATATTCTCTGTCATGCTGATGGAGGCCTACCGTGATGAGCGCTCCGGGATACGTATCGCCTACGGAACTGACGGGCATCTCCTCAACAGCAGGCGAATGCAGGTCTGGACGCGATTATCTACGACCATGGTTCGCAATCGACTCTTCTCCAACAACTGCGCGCTCGAAACCACGACCGAAGTAGACACGCGACGGAGTTTGGACCTTCTCGCAGCTGGGTGTGCCAACTTCGGCCGTTCAACGGCCACCAATTCGAAACCGTGAACAATCTTGCTTATCTTGGAGGCGCACTTTTCAACAGCACCAGAATCGACGATGAGGTTGTCCACCGGATCTCCAAAGTCATTCAAGTCTTCGGCCGACTGCAGAACTCCGTGTGGAATCGTCACGGCCTCCAACTGAATACCTAACCGGCAATGTACAAGGCCGTCGTCCTGACGACACTTTTATACGATTTGGACCATCTATTCCAACCATGCCAAGGAACTCAACCACTTTCATCTCAGCTGCTTTCTCATACAACTGAAGCTCAGGTGGCAACACGGTATCCCTGACACGGAAGTCCTAGAATGGACCGGAATCCTCAGCATTCACGCCATGTTCATGCAAATACAACTACGTTGGAGCGGCTATCTCTTGAGGATAAAAGATGCACGACCACCGAAACAACTCTCCTATAATGATTTCGCCACCGGTGCTTGCCGACACGCAGAGCCAAAACGATGCTTCAAGGACACATAGAATTATTCTCTTAAGCGATTGCGTATCAATCCAAAGATCTGGGAGGACCTCGCCCAGAACAGACCGGCCTGGAGAAGAGAATTGAAGAAGCAGATCGGATCGCCGCCGCCGCTGTCGCCAAAGTTAGCGTGGAGGCTCGCAAATCACGATTGTCTCGACTCCTGAGTGCCAAGCATCCACCGCTTCCAACACGCCCGTGCTGTCAACGCGCATCCTGCGCACAAATCGGTCCCGTTGGACACCTTCGAACCCAATATGCCGTCAACCAGGTAACGTCTACCTCTTCTCCCACTCTCGCCCTGCTGCAAACCCTGCGCCGACCGCCACCCTCGTCACCGCCGATCACGATCTCGCTGTCCTTTCGCCACCGTCCGCCGACAGCATCCACCCTGCCCCAACCCCGCATCGACTGCAGCGGCCAGCATCACCACCAAGTCTTCACGCACTTCCCCACCCAGAGGACAACGACCGACGTTTCATCAACCCCGAACATCGTTGACATTCCCACCTCCAGCGATGCGGACTCGGCTTATGTTTGTTCGCATCGCGATCGCACATTCAATTCACAAATCGGTCCGGTCGGTCACTTGCGAATCCATCGCACAGAGACTATCGGATCGGTGCTTGGGACACCATCATACACTCTCCGCATCCGCTCCAACCGCTCTCATTGCACTCGCACATTCACTCACGGCATGGGCTTGTTAGGACGCATGCGCGTCCACGAAAACCTGCGGTAGACAACCATACCATCACACTTTCTCCCACCATCACCCATCACAAGCACCCAACTACCACCTCCTACGCAAGTGGGAAGTGTGCTTCTCGGCTCATTCTCCATGCGGCTGCATGTGTAATCCGAGTCCGAGACTATCACGGTGCGCCGCGCGCCGTGGCATGGGAGGTTACCGACTGACGCCCCGAATCGTTCCACACAGTCTGCCTAGCTACGTGTTTGCGTGAGAGGGGAACGGACTGGTGGACTGAGATCCAGGCTCTAACGGCTCCGTCATAAATGATCTATGACACTCATGCATGTGAAGAGTGTATGTACGTGTGTGTTTTATGGGTAGTGCCTCCCAGTCGACAACTGTTTGACTACCTAGCCTTAAAGGGTGACGACGCAGGCAAATGCAAAGGCACGCGTCGCTCTTCTAAGCCAAATGGTCTGTAAGCATCTACTATGCCAGGATCAGCAAACCATGGTCTTCGTAGCCTGATATGGACTGGCAGTTTTCCGACACCTGGTTCCCTGCCGGTAAATGCGCTTGCACTCCTGCTGGATATACAGGTCGGAAGCATGGCTATCCAGTCATTCTCCTTCTTCTGATCCGTCGTGGTGCTGTTAGTTGAAGTCCTGGTCAGCTGTTGTGTGGACCAGAGGGTGTGGATTGGGGCGCCAAGTTGGGGGCTCGGCGGACCATCCACCAGCCCCCTCCCCCGCCTCCGGTCTTCTTGACTCTGTCTTGATTCTGGGCTCGTGTGAGTGAGGAGGGAGGAGTGCGATAGATGCGGTGACAGTCTTGACTCACTATAAACCAATTCGCGCCCAAGTCACCGTGCCTGTTTCACCTTGCTGGGGAGCACACGGGAGACACCGTCGGATGCGACGGTCGAACTGTCATAGCTTCGAGACGTGCAGTGTTGCGGATGCGCAGGGGTTTATCTGCTGGTCACATGAATTCGCCCACAAATAAAGTCCCGTCATCTCAGCCAATTGTGGCTCACCTGAGTAGATAAGACGTTTGTGAACACGGCTCATTCACGGAGAGTGGTGGCGTTTTGTGATTTCCCAGTGAGAAGGATTACTGCCTCTAGTATGTTCCGCAGATCCCTTTTAGACGCATGCCCATGTTCGGCCTATTCTGTGCTTGCTGATCGTTGCAGCCCAGCAATGCCATCGCAACTACTGCGGTAATTCCCATCCTAGGCAGGCTTGGCCGGGAAATGTCCCATGCATACGTGAGAGGGTAGAGGGAGTACTACCGACCCAGCCCGGATAAATCGATTGATTTCTCCACTAAAAATAACCAAGCACATTTCTGGACTTTCAAGACAAGCTAAAGGTAATGGCTTAAAAGGCTGCTCGCTGACGGAATTAATCAGTCCTACTTAGAACTAGGGGTCAGAATGCGATGGCAACTTTCATAACGGTCTAGCTGGTGTGAACTCCGAGGCTCCCTCGCTCCCTGAAGCTCGATTAATTTTAAGTTAGAGACGAGGCTGCGCGCAGCGTACAGAATGGCCAGTTAAATTTCGTCCTTCACTGCACTCACGTCCATTTCCTATCGTTGTCACCTTACCTTGCCCTTGGAACACGCCAGATGCTGGCGTAGAGGGTAAGGAGGATGACATGCAAGTCTGCTTTATGCTGCCCAGATTCGCTTAGCCGTTCTGGTCTGAAAACATCGGACAATGGACAGACCTTATAGGGGGGATTTGTTTGTTGTTATCCAAAAAGGGATAAGAATTTAATGCGACGAGTTCGCAGACAGTCGATTTTCACGTTTAATCTCGACAGGCAAAAACCTTTACGACCGACGAACTCATCTGTGTGATGTACATAATACGGTTTACTTTCAAAACATAAGTAGAACGTACCAATAACGCACCATTGGGCCTGAACAGTAAAACACGTCTCAGTGGAAAAGCTAAAGGTGAGAAATAACCAAACACAAGGTGTGAAGGGGGAATTGGAATAGGGATCGCCAGACGCACCGCGCAGAGGGGAAGAATTATAGTCCGATTCTGGGGTCAGGGGACAGGGGGCAGCTTGTCAGAGGAGTACATTTGTGTTTAATCGATGTTATCCAAATTAATTGGATGCGGACGGAAATGTGCAGGCTCAAGTTCGACTAGAATAACTGAAAGGCTTAAACTGGCGCTTTCAGCCAGCATAAGACCGGGTAGATTAACCGTATGGTAATCTCACCTGACACCGCAAGTGTTCGCTGGCGTACAAATTCGGAATGTTTCGATGGCGTAGTGTTAATGCCTCAAATGGCTTGCTTGACGCCTACCCGGTGGCCGCTGTCAGACAGGCGGACCACATTTACACTAGGAGCTCTTCCGCAACTGGGTCTTGTCGTGCTGAATATTAATTAAATATCCTCGTGCATGTCTATATCTGCTCAGATCCCTCCAGCCACTTTAGATACCGTGCTACGACATCTTCCTTGTCATTGACTTTCCCTCACACGTAATCTTATGCTCCCTATTAACTGAAGCTCACTTTCAGCTGCCAGACTGTGTGATATCAACAATAAACCACACTCAAAGTTGTTACTACTGACCCAATATCTAACTGATTGAAATGCAGTAACGAGCGCATGTCATCTTGAAAAACCCGCGAAAACCTCGCGAGTTAAACCACTTCAAGCGCAGATGTTTCCCCCACCCCAGTCCATTCGACAGAAACGTAAGTGCATAGTAATTGGCAAGAACATTTTTTTAGAACGGGCAGTCACCACTCACAACGGTTAGAAGTATAGCTCGGAAAAGCTTAGATCTTCACAGCGTTGATGGATCAACCACCTGATTTGGCTACCTCGTTGGCACTTGACGACACATTCTGTGGGCCATCATATCTTTGGCGTTGGAATGGTGGTATCGTTCGCCTAGTCTATTTTAGTCAGTCGACTCTTTGGTGCAAAGGCGACACTGTTAAAATCACGAACAGCTATCTCGCATATGCAGTCAACCACGCCAAATAAAAATATTGATATTTTGGGAAAGTCCGTTGCTGACCCGAAAGCAAGTGGTGTTGGCGCCGTTTAGGTGGTCACCGCAGTGACTCACAGCGAGCAGAATCAAAAAAAGCAAAAAGGATGGTCGTTTGTTGCTGGTGTGTGCATGCTGGAATTTGAGAACGCACCGCAATGAGTACTTTTGCTCGCAACACCCACGCACGACCTGAAGTCAGACTTGTTTGAATCGGGAAATTGACGATGACAAAAACACTCGAATTAGTGTTGATTGGGATGGTGCCGCAGCTGTTCTTGTCCACATACAGGCGCAAGGACGGCCGAGTCCAGTCAGTAGGGATGGTCCTTTTCCGGCTTCAGTGAGAAGATCTCCCTCTGCAGGGATCTTTTTATCATGTCGTCTCAGAATTGTGACCACGGAGAGATAGAGAGGTGATGATAAGCTGGTCGTCAGTGTTGAGAAGGCGCCCAAAGTGTTCAGGTCAGCGCTCCACCTTAGCCCATTTGTCAGTGCTAAAACCTCTACTCGTACTGAAAAAGGTCACTCACTGCAGGAAACCTACAAAAGACTTGGCGAATAATCAGGCAGGGTGGATGAGAAAAATTCTGTCCTAGTCAACAACACACAACGGGCTCTCACCACTGTCCTATCGACGGCATGACTGAAACGGTCAATTAAAGGATTATTAAAATAGTCGCTCAGGTCAGCCTGTTCATACTAGTAGATGGCAATAATCAGTAGACCACAGTGAATGCATTATTCTTTTGATTCCTCCAGCGGATAGTAAGCTTTTTACTGCGTCCTACAGCAGCTGAAGTTTGTCGTATCCAGCTTCAGTTGGCGGGGAAACGAAGGTGCTACGCCGGACTTTCACTAGGAGGCAGTCCGCGCCAACGTGCAAGGACAAAGCAAAGCGTGCACACGACACCCAACTGGAGGGAGCATTCCATCCAGATTATGGTACCAGCTGGTTCGCTCCACTCGGCTCTCATCCAGCCTGAAGGCGCCCGAGGGTAGAGTATGATTATGACTACAGACATCATCTACCTAGAGGATCCTCAAGGCGATAGCGAAACTGAACAGCAAGACGGCATGAAGTGGGGACTGCTCTGTTGTAGAAATAAACGGTTGCTGTTCTCCAGTACTATATGGCCGACTAGACGGCCTTATGACCAACGCTTTGGAAGCAGAGACCGTTTTTGCGGACTGCGGCGACGTTGAAGTAGATGTACCTCGGCAACAGGAACTTCCGCAACACAGGCGATCTTGCGCTAAATCCCAGGGGATTGGGGTTAGGGTTAGGGCTCAAGTTAGGACTAGTGTTAGGGTTGGGTTTTTAACACGGACAAGTTAGACTAAGCACACTTGTATTTCGGGGATTCATATTCCTGTCTCCTACCAACTTAACGAAAAACAATCGTAAATGCTCAAGAAACGACAGCAAATGCATGCTCCAAAATACCAAACCAATAAGAAACGACCTTCAGTTAAAGGAAAACGCAAAATAAATACTTGAAGTAGCAGATAGTCGGTAGGAAGTAACAATTCTTTTAAGAAAAGCGGAACCGCCGAGGACGCGAAAGTCGTGCTATATTCCTAAATGACAGGACAATATGAATACGTTCAAACAAAGGATTGCCGGTAGGCGTTATTACAGATTTTGAGGCAAGAAATCACAGACTTACAAACATGACTTTTATAAAATTGACAAAGCTCCTGTTTTTTTTTGAAAACAGCCTCATTGTTCACAATCTGTTTCACCTGATTTACGCAGAACAAAGATCAATTTTCGGTTAGATGTGATTTGGTAGCCCCACCTGATGGACACAATACGGTTGGGGTTAGGGTTAGGAGTTGGAGTTAGGGGCTATGGTTAGGGGTTAGGGTTAGAGTTCAGGGTTGAGGTAAGGGTTTAGGATATGGGGTTGGGATTAGGGTCAGGGGTTAGCGAAACTACTTCTCACCCATTCAGAGTTCAACCGCGCATTTCCAATAGTTTTTCTTTTGCGTACAATTATTTGACCTCGTCGCCTGTGCCTTTCCCGGCCCCACCTGTAAATGGCCCTATTACCACTGGTTACATATTACAAGTTACGGGGGTTTGTTTACTTCAGGTTGGGCTACCGAACCACATCCGACCCAATTTTAAAGTGCGGTAAGTTCCGTTTGGTAAAACTCTCCAGTCTACATTACATATAAAAGCACGCACGGAAGTGCAAACTCAGTAACGGGGAACTATTGCATAGTAAACTACCTGAATACGAGGTTACCTGGATTCCGCTAAAAGTGTGGGTTTTTGCCTAGGAAAAATAGCCAAAAAACAAATTATTCATGAAAAAGGGCATTTTCCTCAAGGGGGTGGAAGAAAACGTAAAACGCACAATGTGTGGGTGGCTAAAAAGGGGTCAGATGTCGTTATATAGCCTCGCCTGAAGTAAACAAACCCCAGCCATCTGTAATACGGGAAAGGTGGTAATAGGGGCCCTGGGGACGCACAGGCAACGAAGTCAAGTAGTTGCATGCAAAAAAAGCTATCGGGAATTCGCAGCTGTACTTTTAAGGGTTTAAAAGTAGTTGCCCTAACGCCTAACTCTAGCCCCCCAATCCTAACCCCTAACCCTAACCTCTTACCTTAAACCCTAACCATAACCCCTAACTCTAACCCCCCACCGTAACCCCTAATCCCAGCCCCAGCAGTAATGTGCCCATCAGATGGAGCCACATAACCACATCATACCGAAAAATGCTTGGTTCAATTTCCGCCATTACTTTTCATGAGTTTGGTCACGTACCGCATGTCATATTTCTGACCCAGTACATAACAGTCACTATTTCGCCCAACAGAGAGCCAGACTACGGCGATATAAAGGTATTTTCCATTATCACTCGACAGTCCCTCAAACCCAATTCGGGAAGACCTGGAAGTTGAACAAAGATCAGTTGATAATCGAGCGTTTGAAATAAACTTTCCATAAGTTAGACAGCAGGTCCATCCGCCTGTCGGTTGCGATAGGATGCACACCGCTCTGTCTTGAGTGCACGGCGCTCTACCGACGACTTTGTCTCACTTCGATGCTCCGCTCTGGAGTCTACACGGACGGTCGTAAAGAGATGAACAGTCGTTAGGTGAAAATAACTCTGTAAGGACCAGCGGGAATGGAACGGCCATTCTCATCACATATGGCGTAATTAACCAGTCACACTTAAAATGCAGGCCATGACGACGGGATACGTTGGGACTATATTCTGACCTTCAGCATCTTGGGGCTCTAATCCGACTGTTGTTTGAATGGCCCGAAAATCAGGAAGGACACAATTTTGCTTTGGAGCACGACCAACCACTGGACCAGTGTTCAGTAGTAGGATTTTGCCTCGGCTTGGTCTGCATCTTCTCTTTGGCACTCAGATAGGTCAACTGATTGTTAGACAGGACACAGAGCACGGACAGGGACACTAAACTGAAAGACTACTGAACGCCACAGGTGACCCCGACGTGATACGAACATACGACTTCCGATTCCATAGGACCACTCGTTTCCCATGCTGTCATTGTACCGGACCAGGTAACACCACTTTTATGTGAGATTACTCATTCCTACAGCAGCCGACAAGACTTAGGTTCATCGTCTCAGCGCTAAAACGTTTGACTTGGTAGTAATAATCGACGAAAAAATGGCCCATATTCCGTTCTCATGTTCCCACCTGGTGCTAATGAACATCCGATTGGTAACAGCAAACAGCCCCGTGACCTTTAAAACTGAATAGTTTCTGTGAAACCGATGAAATAAATGCAGATACCACCTCCTTTTGTGTATTTATGCCGGTGTAATTAAGACCCTGATGTGATTTTCCGTTGTCTAACAGGAGTCGGAGGCCTGAATAATTGGATTAAAGATGAATGGTCACGCCGCCTTTCGGAATCTGTTGAGAAACTTAAGACGCTTTTCACTTCCCCTGAGTTCTGTATATTTCAAAATAAGAAGGAAGTCTTTCGATCTCTGGGAAACCTGATGAATTTCTCTGACTATTCAGACAGAAGCTCAAGTTTGTCATCAGTGTTCGAAAAATTTGTCAAGTTTGCCGTCTGTTTGCGTTGGGTTGGTCTGATCGAACCGTCGCCAGTCGTCATCGGAGGTACGGCCCTGGCATGCACGTGGGTGCAAAGGTGCCATTCGGCTTTGCAGCTTTGATAAATTTACGATCCCACCGAACGCATTAATGAACATGCTGGATATTCTCTGTCCCCTCCCCTTACCACCCGCTCTCATCTTTGATTTCACAGAACTGTGCTCGGTGCGGTTCTCATACCTCGGTAACCGTCTCTACTCGCTAGGCTAAACAAGATGGGATTACTCAGTTTGTCTCTAAGCCTGTTAAAGTCTTCGACAGTGCCACTCATCCCGCTTCGTCCCCCTCTTCCCTAGACTGTCAAATGAAGGGACGCAATAAAATACCGTGGACGACCCAGATCAATTCAGGTCGTTCGCCACCACGTCAGTTGTGAACTGAGGTGGAATTTGGCAGCTGTCTAAGTTGTCTATACAACCCTATTTGAGACGCATTGCTTACTCCCATATGAAGTAATAGTAAGAAAAGTTGCACCAAGCAAATACCGGATTATGACACTTCTACAGCCGACCGCTTTAGGGGTACGCAACACGCGGGACCGAAAGAAAGTAGATAAAAACTTCCGCAATCCGAATCAACATGTCCTCCACTCTACTGTCAGAATGACTTTACTCATTCTGGCAGCCTTTGATGCCCGCCACCTTCCAGAAGACTCAGTAATGGACCCTTGCGAAAAGACAACATATGAAATGACCAGCAATGAAATGATCAACAACTGACTTCTTTTCACAGGAAATTCACCATTGCCTAGTGAAAATGAAATTTCTCCATTCAAGGCAGGGCATAAGAATAGGAACTCTCTGAGCTAAATTCGGGGGGAGTTAGAGTTAGTGGCAAGGTTAAAGTTAAGACACGGGAATGGGTACTTCCTGGAATTTGGCGCAAAGCCACCGGTAGTAGGGGGGTCCTTGTTCCCGTGTCTAATACTCAAACAGTGACAAGCCATGACAGTGTGAGGGACAGCTACTGTTAGCGTTTACATGGCACCCTGAAGTCTTTCCCGCTGAAAGAAACATTAGTTGCCATCGCTGTCGTAAACATCCACATAGGCAGAAACCACTAAAACTGTCAGAGAGGGATTGCCACGACGACAACAACTTCAACGAAAACGACCTCCCTCTGTAGCAGGCACGCAGAAAACACGATATTACTTTTTTATCAGTAATATCGTCTTTTATATTCAAAACCTGAAGAAGACAGTGTGTGAATACACCCTCGTCTGCGTTCCTGTCATTTGATGCTCCGTGTGCTCTTCAGAAGGCATGATCAGCAAGACGCGCAGGTGACAAAGACGGCGTGCTGCGCCGAAAGTTGGCAGGTCATCTCTTTGCCATCTTGAAAGGGAGACCGCGACTCCAACTGCGCTAGTGACCTCGGAGTGTGAAGACACCGCGAAGTTAAATGTGGCACTACTGGATATAATTGAAAACACTTTGCAACATTTATGAAAGCCGATGCCGCTAAAATTAGACACAGAACGCTTCCAGGCCATTGTCGTGAGAGTCCTTTTAGCTCGCATATCGACAAGACTAGGATTAGTCTGACGATAATAGCAAAGAAATCCAGCTATCTGAAATAATATTGTTTTAACGTAGCAATCGAGCACAATATAGACCGTGGGAAATGTAAAATGATCGACTGAACCGCAAGGCAGAAGAAACCCAAGAACAAGCGATCCGAGGTAAATTAGGTACCTTGTGAATGCCAAAACAGTCTACGGCCCGCCATCCAAGCGGACTACGCCACTGTCCAACCCAGAAGGCGAATCTTCCCGTCGGAGAGATCGAAGATAATCCAACTATAGACCGAGCGCGTTGAGTGCATCCCAAGCAGACCGCCTGCAAATTGCGAGGAGGCCATCGACTGGCCGAATCAAGTGGCTCTAGTTACTGACATTGAATATTCGCCTCCCTTCCGAAAGCAGGAGCCAATCAGAAGAGGCCAGCAGATGTCCACCAGAAAGGCTCCTAGTGTCGACTCAGTTTCGGTAGGAGTTTTCAAATACGATTACAATCGACCCCCAGACACGAGCAGATATCCCATGATTATGAGGATGCTACTATTTTCCACATCGACAGGACCCAACCAGAGCAGTGTGGCATATATCTAACAGAAAGACAGATATCTAACAGAAAGAAAGTGTCAAGTCACTGTCGATAGGAGAGTTCAGACACGGTTACCCTCGAATTCCAAACAGGCTGGCCTCGATCTCCCAGGCGATGAGGAGATGTAGCGTTCGAACCGTGATTGTGTAGTCAAAACGCTACAATCACCAGGCCAAATTCCGAATTATAGGAAAAGACAAAAGTCATCAGAATGAGGGCTTTATTGTACACAGAATCCTGAGTTGCTCTCTCGGGCGGCAGTGGTCACTGGCGAAGCCGGGACTGGTGTTGACTGCGCCCAGTCATGCCTGAAAGTTCAGTAAGATAGTGGTGGCAGCTGCTTTTGGAGGTTAGTGGGGAACAGGCGCAAGTGGTGGCCAATCGGTGCATGTTGCGTTCGCCGATGAGGTGGTGCGTCCAGTTCGCGCATGAGCAGCTGCGACTACTTAGACGCACGTGCATCCGAGTTAAGGTCGGTCGAGTGGCGGCAGCTCAGCACACCTGGAACCGCTCGTTGCGAAGGTGAATGACCTTGGCGCAAAGGGGCCTTGAACAAGTACGCCAGACATGGCTATGATGTCTGTCCGCAACAGAAACACGGACAAATATCCCATGATGTCGAAGACGCTACCATTTTTCCCGATACAAAACATGATAAAGAAACTGCTAGATCTGCGGCAGTCGCCGCGGAATCTCCACCGTCGGAACTGCGGGGAAAACTACCTGGCCGAGTTCCCCCCATCGCCTCAATGCGCATGGATACCCGGGACTCCTTCCAGAGGCATCGTGGAATCACAGGTATGATTTTCGCAGTACACTAGCCCTAAGAAAAGTCTTAATAAATAAGGACCAGTAGCTACGCTACCTTTATCCATCAAAGAGAGGCAAAAAACACTGCAAATAGTTGTGGAACCGGAAAAGCCCTACTAGGATTCGGATGTCAGAAGCGATTCAAGAGGATGGTCTAACACCTGCACGATGGAACGATGGCGCCGGTCATCAACAACGGGTAAGTCCTAGAAAGATTTTGACGGGATAAGTGAGGTGACGCAGGGCTGTACGCTCGCCCCACGCTGTTTAAACTCAACTTTTCCACCAGTCTGATGGACACCTCGAGGAGGAAATTTCGGTCTATCTTAGGCAGACTGAGGAAATAGCTGGTTACTCCAGACATAAGCGTTTATTTTTGCACAAATTCGCGATTCGCAATACTCGTGAGTTACAAAGATTCCAGAAACAATTTTTGACATGCTTGTCTATGTCTTCCTTAACGAACCTGAAAACGGCCAGGTATTGCCTGGCTGCGAAATATGCTGAGGTCGACGAATGCAGAGTAACTGGCTTATCCAGGCACGGCAAGGAGTTTACGCCAATTTCCTGATACACAAAACAACCGACAAAGGGTGTGAAAATATTCGTACTGCGCAGGGAAGGAATTACTTACAGTTTCTAAGTAAATCATCTGGAAATTGTCCATGTAGGCAGAGTTTAAAAACAGCCGGGATAACAAGCTGTGCGAACAAGTGTGTGTTTTACGTCGAAAACGGTTTCAGAATATTTGAAATATACAGAAAACAGTGTCGCCGTTTTAACCAGTCATGAAACAACTGCACGTGGTGCCACCCACCGCTAGTAGTTTACGTTCGAAACGTGAAATAAACATAAAAATAAGCCTCAAAAAACAAATGACAGATGTCTGAATTGCTTCAAGATTCGGAACGATGGATGTATAAACAAAATAACTCAGCAGGTCCAGGGATTACAGCCGTAAACCACCTGCTGTGCTAAAGATACACTGATTTTGACGAAAATGATGAATTGTAAAGTCCATTGATATTTTGGCAGATTTTGAATAATTCATATTGACCCAAGTGTGATAAAACTCGCGTCGTCCGGCGGGGCCTCGTAGCTCAGGTGGTTAGAGCGTTGGCTGTAATAAAGCCTTCCCCCTTACTGCATGGATTCGAATCCCACCAAGGAGCCGAGTTTTTCACAGTTGGGTCAATATGAATTGTGAAGTCACGACTAAAATCTTCAAGTTGGTAACAAGAGTCACAGGTGACTAATAGACCCCTTGCGAGTCGACGACATCCCTAAGTTGGGAAAAGACGTAAATATGCGTGTTGCCACATAGAAGGTCAATCGTGGAAAAAGTGCATGATGTGCCAGTTACGCTTTACAAAGGCACCAATGGATGCAAACAGATCCATGCGAAACCCAACCACCGTGTATGAAGGCAGCTGCCGTGAGAAAATGTTTCGAGAGTTCTTCGTCAGGAGAATACCGGACAAGGAACTGCTTACAAATCCGTCTCTGGTCCTTGCTCTTGTGAGTCGGGCCAAGATATACACATCACAGTCGGTGAGTAATGCACGATCGAACATGTTGACCTTGTGGGATTTTCGTCTTGGCGCTCGGAAGACTGCCAGCGTATGCTCCTGGTACAATAATAGACACAGAACCGCCCAGTGCTTCGGCAGAGGAATGAACCGAATAAACAGTGCACAGGCCATGTCTATACTCCACAAGTACTCCCAAGTTTGACTTCGCATCCTCTCCCCAAAGTTTCAGCCATTGTAAAAAAGAGAACAAGCAAAGGTGCTCAAACCTGCTGGGGGCTAGGAACCTCAACAGAGCCAACCGTTTGCTGTCCTTTCACGGCAATAAAGCTTGTCCAGCATAGTCCGTCTTCCCTGACTTGTAGTTTGGGAATCTTCCTGTTGTTAACATTTTCTTCACAGTCAAGTAAGTTTTATCCGCCTTACTGGAATTAATCGTAAAATCTCTGCCTCCCAATCTTCCCACCATAATAATTCTCATATCATTATGGGGCCTTGACTTCGAAACACATGCCTAACCCCTAGGCACCAATATCGTGTTCGAAATCCTCTTTCATCTCGTAGGCACACGCCGTGTGATTTGAGACAAATTGCTAAGCCTCTGTCATGACGGCATGTTGTACTCAACAAGCGTCAAATCGCATATCAGATATGAAAAAACTGTAGGTGAGCTAACTCATGAAATGTCAGCCGCAATTCCGAAATGCGTTTTCGTTTCGAAAAAATTAATTAAACTGAGTTGTAAAACGAGTCATTCTGCAGCATAATTCTAAAATCACTCATTTACCTCAGGACGCCGGCTTTCGAATGAACTTCTTTCCGGCTGCATGCAAAAACTGCACTCTGTAAAAAAAACTGCTTAATTGGCATGCATTTCTCCCAATGATTTTCGGCGCCCTTAAAAATTCAATTATATTTCATGGAAAGCGTGTATAAAAATATTCATTTTTTGCTCATTCGGTAGAAAATTACATCTTCTTTAAATTATATACTTGAAAGAAGGGTATAATTCTGTTTTCAAAAACTTTTTCAATTCCCGACTAATTTTGAACCTGACTTACCGTTACACTTGCACTTAGGGTTTCCAAACTACAAGCCGTATACTTTCCGCGTACGGAAAACCATACATTTCTCTACCGTATTAAAAGGAGACCATATGGGGTTCATAAAATCTAGCAGTGGATTTGGGCCATATTGTTAGCTTTACAAGCCACATTGGTAAGTGCAGAGACATGACGTTTCGTGAGCGGCCATTTCACGGTATTAAAAAATCTCACAATTAGCAACTTTTTCAAAGCCGAATTATACCCTTCCTTCGAGTATAAATTTGAAAGAAGACGTAATTTTCTACCGAATGAATGAAAGAATGAACATTTTTATGCATGTTTTCTATGAAATATAGTTGAATTTTTAGCGGCATCGAAAATCAATGAGAAAAATGCATGCTACCCAAGTAGTCATTTTTTACGGAGTGTAGTTTTTGCATGCAGCCGGAAAGAAGTTTGTTCGGAAACCGGCGTCCTGAGGTAACTGAGTTATTTTAGAATTATGCTGCAGGATGACTCGTTTTACAACCCTACTTAATTAATATTTTCGGAATTTCGGTCGACATTTGATGAGTTAGCCAACCTACTGTAAGGGTAAACCTTAAGATATGTTCGAATACTTTTATAACAGTTGGTTACAAATACGGAATAATATACCGATATCCGCAGTCCTTCCTTGAATCACTAGAAGATGCTGTACGAAAGATTTGTTTTTAAATGCGATTTTTTTGGTAAATTAATCAGCTACGTTCATTGTGATGCGTGCACCACCCAAGCACAATTAACCTATCGAGGACCTTCTTCAAGCGCCCTATCCGTATCATCTCAGTTTTCTCTGCAGGCTATTTTTCTGACTTTTGTCAACACTTTGTGCCGTTTGCGTCCCACTCTTCCCCATGCACTGCTCCGATACCTCCAGACACAGACTGTCACCACGAGCGAACAACACTAGAAACAGTGTAATGAAAAGAGCTTTGACGCAAGTTTATATACACTTTTGTCCTTCCCACAGAAAAACCCGGACTCGCGTTGAGTTTTATCTGGTTCCGCCTTCTGGGTGGCTTTCTTTGAAAGAACACATCCATTCTTTAAGAACGTGTTTAAGCCGCAACTATGGCGTTGCAAAGTCTCTTTGGTATGCAGTAATACCACGAAGATTTACGCTTCTGAAGTTGCGGTCTCATGAAGTCAGGGGTTTTTCTCCTTGGAACCTAATTCTTAAAAAGTTGGTGTAGCATTCAGTATCTCGTTGAAAATGCGCCCACGAGAGTTCAGTGTCCCAGAGAAGACGCGGGCGGGCACACGATGGCGGACAGTAGACTTATATGTACGTAAAGCATATATACTTTGTGGAACAATACTGTGTGTGTTTATTTTTACGTGTACAGTTTTGAAGGGTGATGCAAATAATACCATCAGTTTGTTTTGAGGACGTGTTTAGTGAAAAGCGTATGATGATAGGTATTTCTTGGCCTTTGTCAGTTGTCCGTCCAAAATCCGCGGGGGCCTCGGAACCTAACCCCCTCAGATTGCGGGGAATTACTGTATTAACTTCTAGGGCAGCCCCGTTCGGTTCTAAAACATAAAAACCGGTAACGCAGTAGCAACCAGTAGGCAGCACATATGCCTGGTTACTGCATTACTGTTCTTTTAGCCTATGGCAGAGAGCATCTTATTTACTGCCTATTGAAGAGAACAGGCGAGTTCCAGGAAGCAGTTCAGAAGAAGATGATGCGATCGCTGGAACAAGAAGTTTATTGGCCTGACCTTTCGGATTCTCACTCGAACCCATCCTTAGATAGAGTCGCATATAATGGTAGTGGAAGCACAAAGACTGCAGTATTCAAAGTACGTAGCTGCAGTGGGGGCACATGCGCACCATAGTTAACAGCCCTCATGATCACCGCTGGCGATCGTAACAAGGGCGATGATGGCTCGTCATTCCGCGTTCGAGTCGTTAATTGCCGCAATTTCATCGTCCGTTTTGGCTGTTGGTGTAATGATTACTCAGCACGGGCGGGAAGCAACCATAAGGCGCCTGGTTATGGGCCGAAAGATCCGCTGCCGCAGCAGAAAGCGTATGGAGTCGTTTATCGGGTCTGTTGCAGTTGCGGACAGAGCACCTACGCCAGAGAACCTGGGAGATTACTCTGGACTCGGATGGCTGAGCACGCAGAAGCGGTGAAGAGAAAAGACGCCAGTTCTAGGGTCGTGGCTCATTCCACGGAACCAGGCCATATTTTCCAGTTTCAAGAGGACGAGATCATCGCAAGAACTGAAAACCGAACGAACCGCGAGCTGCTCGAATCAGGATTCTCAAGCCCTCGGCCCATCAGCGGCACAATGTCATTCCGGTACAAAATTCGGTGCTGAGACATTCGCGGAGCAGGGGAATCAGTCATGTGGGGAGGGCGCGGACGAGCAACAATCCCAGTGACAGCGGATCAAACTGTCGAGTAGTCATTACACCAACGTCTAACACGGATGATGAAATAGCGGCAACTGACGACTCGTACACGAACTGACGAGTCAACATCACATTAATTACGATCCTCAGCGGTGACCGCGGGAGCTGTTAATTATAGTATACATGTGGCCTCACGGCAGTTACCTACTAGAAATACTGCAGTGAGAATCCGAAACGTCAGGACAACAAACATGTTGTTCTAGTGATCGCATCATCTTCTTCTGAACTGCTCCCTGAAACTCGCCTGTTTGCTTCTATCGACAAAATGGAGTGTTGCTGGAAAAAAATATCTGCCATCGGCAGGGATATGACCCCTCTGCCGTTCAGGAAAATTAAGTGCGCGTAATTTTTGTCCTACAGTCTGAGGAAGGGTGCATCACCCAGGAATCACACAGCTAGTCAAAACACTTTTTAACCTACCGTCGGCTGCCAAGTAGCGCGGAACATGGCTGCGTGCCAACTTGGAACATTGCTATACACCCAGTCGCTGTATTCCTCTCGGCATCTTCCTTCTCCTGTTGCTCCATCTTCCTAGCAGCCTCTTCCTCCAAGGGCGTCCGCTTGACTTCCGCGGGCCTTCTCGTCGCCCTGGGGGAGCTTTTTTAGTGGGCGGCTAGGGAGTTTATTGCTGCCGGGTGGAAGGCAGGGCGGCGAAATGAACGGCAAGTTGCAAGCTGACGTCATTCCTCCTCACTGCTACATTGTGTTTGGCCAACCACGTTCAAAGAAATCTCCCAATTTTCTTGACGTAGTTGCTGCTTGTGCAGATGCACTAGATGGGGCAAACGACTCCAGACGTTTCCGCACATGGCAGTGGGTCTTTCAGCTTTATGACCAGGTACCCGTTGGTTGTCTCCAACCTGTGTCTGAGTGGCGTGAGGAGGCAGCTGGATGCTTCTCAGACTCTTGACGTACCGGAACTCTGGCCAAAAGTCTGGACAGATTTATCTGCTGCTGCCGCTTACTCTAATGATGGGCTCGACTGTTTGTCCAAGCATCGGACGAGTAAAATAATACTTCCATGTCAGCTTCTTTCCTTTGTAAGCCAAGAGGTGTTTTCCGACCGAAATTATCAGGTACACCACCTATATGATAGGGCAAACATGGTTCCCAGGGCGCCTAACAGAAGAGGCAAGAGAATGCATTGGGTTATTGCAAGTCTGACATCTCAAGAAGCGATTTTGCCTGTTCGTGGTGGGGAACTGGTAACCATAATGCATTACTGGCATTACAGGTCTCTGGTTGAGACGCATAGTTTAGGCCGTCTAATAAGTCGCATGAAATATACTCACCATCTGGAATCCATGTTTGGATGCTGGCTACTCACTTCCGTCTACATCTGGCTATCAGCTTCGGAAATGGGGCTTTCAAAATTACGTTCATCAAATTTATTTGCCTTGACTACGATGGTTTAGTCGATGTTTGACCATGCAGTAGATGTGTTATCTCAGGAAATGTTAATCGGACTTCTGAAATGTGCTTTCGATTTGAAAAGATTACTTAAGTATGGTTGTAATACTAATTATCTCACAGCATAGTTCTATGATATTTTGGTAAGATCTACATTCTGCAAAAACCGACTACGTAAGTAGTTTGAAGTCTTCCCACTGATTTTCCATGCCCTTATAAATTCAATCATATTTTATAAAAAACGTCTACAAAAAATTCTTTCTGGTAATTTTTTGGTAGCAAATCACGTTGCCTTTAGAGTTGATACTCAAAAAAGATGTCTTTCAGTTTTTAAGAACTTTTCTAATTCCGGTATGTTTTGTCCCACCTGGCGTTACAGTTGCATCCAGGGTTTCCAAAATACATGCTGCATACAGTCCGTCAAAGGACTACCACACATTCATTTACGCTCCTATGAAGAGGCGCTACAGCACTCCTAGAATCATGCAATGGATATGGGCCAGGGTGTGTGTTTTATACGTGGCATTAATAAACGTATTGATGCGATGCTGTATGAATGGACATTCCCAGTCTAAACAATCTTATAATATCAAACTTTTTAAAACCAAAAGATACCCTTTCTCCGAGTATAAAACTTGAAGAAGACTTAATTTGCTATCAAACAAGCACAAGAAGGAAAGTTTTGTGAGCTTTTCTTATAAAATATAATTCAATTTATAAGGGTATCGAAAATAAATTGAAAGAATTCATACTACTCAGGTAATACTTTTTTTACCGAAGGCTGAGAGGACGCTCATTCAATAATCAGTATTACAACCTTATTTAAATAATCTTCGCAAATGGAAGACACATTTCAGAATTTCAGTCAACACTTTATGAAATACCACACATAATGTATACCTGAGAATTGGATATTTGAAAGTATGTCCACCTTAGTTATTTGCTCGATGACAGCCGCAGAGGAAGTCGGCATAATAACATGATAGATACTTTTCTTCCGTTGATATGGTACAAGATGTTGTCGAAGGTACACATGGCTATGCAGGTAAGGTTCAATATCTAAATGATTCAGGACCTTGTAGGGAATGCACAATTTAGATATGTGTGAATTAAATAGGGCCTTTGGGTCTGCTGGCACCCTCCTCACAGGCATTACGGACAGGTTGTCGTTTTTTTACGAACTTGGAGTAGATTATTTTATTCAGGGTCTATAAGCTCCGACAGAGAATTTTATGTATGAATATTTGGCCCGAAGTCCATCAGCCACAACGGGTAACCACGTAATATTCATTAACTGCCGACAGGCAGCTAATAGCATACTGTAGGGTAAGGTGATACCATACCTGTGCTGTTAGTATGGTATCGCCTTACCCTAAATTATAGACAGCATTAAACAAGGACACTGGAACTGTACTGGGGATTTCTGAGCGCACGGGATAAAGTGCAGTCTGGGGGTTGTATGCAGAGGGCGGAGGTTGTGATACTTCAGACTAAACAGTCGCACTGTAGACTGCGCATTGGCCCTCATGGCCTGTATCTGTCATCTGAGTTCTCCAGCCGACGAATGTTTAGGGTCACATAAGGAACTGGCAGGCCGATATGACAACTGCCTGGACGGTTTTCAGACAACCGCACCTCCCTCAATTGTCCTGCGGAGCAGTGACCATCCTGGCCCACAATCTCGACTGCGTCTAAGTTGAGCTCATGGGCTGCTTCAACAGCATAGAATACAATTGGTGACTTCGGGTCCAACCTCTGAACTGCCAGCTGATGCGAATACATGCTTTTCTTCATTAATTGACCGGTATCTTCGGCGTAATTTATTCGCTACGGGTACATTGCAGTCTGTTGATGACAGGTTTATTTTCTGTTTTGCTGAGTCGGGCTTGTACTTGACTCACACTCAACTGTGAACGCAGACAGACATGACGACAGCAGGCAGGGCGTATACATGGACTGGCGTCTAGGGTTCTCCGACCTGGGCTTGAAGTACGTCTAAGCGATGACGTCAAATAAGGCAGAAAAGACTATTCAGGCCTGGAACAAGAGCTTTATTCACTTGACATTTTGGATTCATTTTCGAACCAACCATCCAAGACAGGATCCGTTACGGGTTACTCATGCACAAGGGACTACAGTATTTATAGAATGCAATCGCTCTGCTACCTCACACGCATGTAAATCAGCGGCTCCACCCTTCATCGAGGATGGTTGCCCTTTGGTGCGATAACTGTTTGACAGCCGACAGTTGAGTTTTTAATCGTTGCAATTTCAGCACCCGTGTCAAATTATGGCGTGATGATTACTCGACCACCTGGCTCACTGACACTGATGTTGGAAACAATGTTCGCCTGCGCGCTTCTCCCCTGGCATGAATTGCCCGTGTCTGGCGTCATCTCTGGTAATGGGTTCGAACTTGAATCCGAAACTTCAGGAGGATAAAGCTCTTCTTCCAGCGATCGTTTCTACTGCCTCCCAACCGCTCTCTGGATTTCGCATTTTTCGTTTTTATCGACCATTTGAGTCTGTTTTTTATTGGCAATACTTAGTGTTTAACGTCCGCTGTCATACGACTGTCTGACGAACTAAAGACTGGAGCTCTTCGGCGGAACGGAAGATCCATATTTCATTCCACAGTTGGACGGACCGGCAAAGAATCTATGTGTAAGGCCGCTGGAAAAATGGAGCCCAGGAACTCCTGTAAGACGCGAAGGATGTTCATTTTAGCTTTATCAGTAGGACACACGGACGCTCAATTAACGAAATCTATGGAAGGCGTTGACAAAACTCACATTTCTGTCCTGTGCTAGGTTAGTTACAGAACAGACCACAAAATCTGAAAGATGCAAATTAGGGTAGCGCAAACGGGCGGAAAACAGGGAATTCAAGGCTATTGATTAAGGAAGGTTTGATTGGGAAAGGCGGTATGTAGCAGGCAACCTTAACTCTAACCCTAACTTTCAATCTAACCATAACCTTAAACTTAACCGTAAATTTAGACATTTTTAAAGCTAACCCATAAAAGTAAGCCTAATAAAACACAACCCCGATTCAAACAAGTCGGAATGCGTCCACAACTTCGATTGTCGCCGGCAAATCGTTGAGCAGCCGTCTAGTGAGGTTTTAAGCTCCTTCTGTTCCAAAATTTGTCTGTGAGTTTTCATCGGGTGATTTTTTGGGATTTTAAACTTCCATCTTGCCTATTGGATTAAAAACAGGCATAGTCGGACCACGAGTCTATTCAACCGTCTTCATAATTTAAAAAACATCGGTTTCCTGCAGTTTTTAAGCAGACCATTCTCCTTTTTGTAATAATGACATCTATCTCGAATATCTGGACCTCACCCAAAGATGCGGGAGGGCAAAAACCTTCGTGAAAATTTTCACGTCTGCAATAACTGTTTTCGTGCAATACGAACAAACCTGTTGCCATTGTGTTCATGCACATACAGTAGGTGGGTTAGCTCATGAAATGGCGGCCGAAATTCCGCAATGGGTTTTCGTCTCGAAAAGATTAATTAAGTAGGGTTGTAAAACTAATCCTCCTGCAGTATAATTCCAAAATAATTCAGTTACCTCAGGACGCCGGCTTTCGAACAAACTTCTATCCGGCCGCATGCAAAAACCATTCTCTGTAAAAATGACCATTTATTTACCATGCATTTTTCTCATTGCTTTTCGATGCCCTTAAAAACTCAACCATATTTTATAGAAAACATGCACAAAAATGTTTCTTCTTTTGCTCATTTGGTAGAAAATTACGTCTTCTTTCAATTTCATTCTCGAAGGAAGGCTGCAACGCGGTTTTCAAAAACCTTCCCAATTCCTGAATAATTTTGAACCTGACTTGCCGTTTCACTCGCATTCAGGATTTCCAAAGTACAAGCCGTATAGTTTCCGCGTACGGAAAACCACAGATTTCTCTACGGTAATAAAGGGGATCATGTAGGATTCATAAAATCAAGCAATGGATTTGAGCCATATTGTCAACTTTACGAGCCGCATTGGTAAATGCAGAGACATGACGATTTATGAACGGCCATTTTACGGTATTTAAAAGTCTCACAATTGGAGACTTTTTCAAAACCGAATTATGTCTCTCCCTCGAGTATAGAATTAGAAGGAAACGCAATTGTCTACCGAATGAGCAGAAGAATGGATATTTTTGTGCATGTTTTCTATAAAATATGGTTGAGTTTTTAAGGGCATCGAAAAGCAATGAGAAAAATGCATGGTAAATAAATGGTCATTTTTACAGAGAATGGTTTTTGCATGCAGCCGGGTAAAAGTTTGTTCGAAAGCCGGCGTCCTGAGGTAACTGAGTTATTTTATAATTATGCTGCAGGAGGATTAGTTTTACAACCCTACTTAATTAATCTTTTCGAAACGAAAACCCATTTCGGAATTTCGGCTGCCATTTCATGAGCTAAACCACCTACTGTAAGTTACTTTTTGAAGATGGATATCTTAGTTTAAGATGTAATTAGGATTTCTTCGTGTTGATAATTTCTGAATTGCTTACCCCAATATATTGCTTTCCGCGGTCAGAGTTCAGTGTTATTCAGTTTTATCTTTTGACAAAAGGCAGCAAGCTTTTAAGAATTTCAACATTGCAACCGTCTTTGGACAGCAGAGCTCTATCATATAAACGTGAGCAGGAGTACTAAGTTTTTTAAGGCATCGCTGCAAATACTAAAGAACACGACAAGTCTGCTCAGGCAGTATTTTACCTTTCATGTAAACAAGATTTTCCTAGGCTTAGGAATGAGCGTTAAAGTTACCTGCCTGGGACTAAGATCGCGTATTCAGCGCATTGGAGCGTCCCCAAGCCAATGACATTGCACATAAAGTGCGGTGCGCACACCGCTGGAGAACTGATTTTGTATTTCATCCGATCATAACAGTTTAAAGACCATCTTCTTAATTAGTCAAAAGTAGGGGGAAAGGCTTTTTATTTATCCGTGTTCCAAAAGCCAGTGTTATGAGAGGTTCTTTTAGTCTACTTGGAAAAGGCATTGATTTTATCCATTTGAGTGTAGGCGTCTCACGAACCAGACTATCTGCAAATTGCCCACTGTTTTCCGTTTGCGATGTAGTACTAACGTTTTCTCGGTTGAACCAGCTAAGCAATCAGTATGTTTACGACTTGACCCTGGCCAACCCACCAGGTCAAGAGTATCGCATAGCCTGTCCCCATCTGTAGGTACTTCGTGGTCGCAGACACACTGTCTTTTTACAAGGCTCAACACTGCCGGGGAAATTTGTCATTGGACGAATAAACCAGATGCTATGTTTAGTAAACCGTGTTGAGGAGCGGAATGTCTACAAGTAACTCAAGCAGAGTCGCTTCCCACAGGATGGGCTAGCCAGTTCAACTACATTCTGGGGTCTGTATCTTATTGAGCTCAAACAGACATGGTCCTATTCATGTAGGAATAACTTGTTACGACCTAGCCCAACCGGAGGACGAAGAGCGGTCATTCCGTTTGGACTAGGTGCTCCGAGCTAGGGTTACCGTCGGCGGTTTCTTAGCGACGGATGCTGGGTAAGCAATTCCAACAAAGATTATGAAAATTGGAGTGTTCATTTATGACTGGTTTGTCGTTGTTTGAGTAGAGTCGACTGAGGATGGCAGATCAGTCAGATATGGACATTTCAGCCACTACAGTCTTTAAAGGGTTTATTTGTCCACTTTGCTTTCCTTTGCCTGACTCAGTATATGCACAGTGTGGATCGTTTTGTGTCCACACTAGGTGCAGAAAAATGCCAAATAGCTCGATAAGCGAAGCCAGTGCATCGGGGATTACTGCCAAGCCAAGGAAACCGTGCGCCCGTGTGCATACATCCGCCCACTAGGTGAGATGATCAACTCTGAGAAGTACTCATTTGCATGTGAATGGACCAAGATGTGTAGGAGGGCGGAAAAACCGAACGGAAGATGACACACAAACACCTGCAGCCTTGATAGTCACCGATAAGCCAAACACATAAAAGTCTTATCGGACTAGAGTCTTTCACGACTCTTTTCTTGGTAAAGGCTTTGTTTATCCAAAGAGGCTTAAACTAATTTCTCCAAAACCTCCTGTTCTGTGGCTTGAGTTGCAATCGTAGCTTGCAATAGATTGTCTGCAAATGGTGAACATAAAACCATTCATTTGGACGCGTTTTTGCTCACTCAGCGGATGTGTTATCTAGTGAAATGTTGACTGAAATTCCGAAATGTGTTTTAGATTCGAAAAGATTACTTAAGTAGGGTTGTAATATTATTAATTGTTGTGCAGCATAGTCCTGAAGTATTTCAGTCACGTCAGAATGCCTTCATTTGAGTTCATCTCGTCCCAGTCGTCTGCAAAATCACATTCTATAAAAACGGGCCGCTAAAGTAGTATGCATTGTCCACATTGATTTTTGGTGTTCTAATAAATTTGAATATATTTTGCCGAAAACATGCAAAAACACTCCTTCTTTTACTAATTTTGTGGCGAAGTACGTCTTCTTTGAATTTTATATTTGAAAAAGGTTGTATTTCGGTTTTAAAAAGCTTCTGATTATGAGTTTTTCAGACCATGAAATGTCCATTTATGCAATGTCGCACCTGTCCTTTTGTCAGCACCGCTTATAAAGAACACGGTATGGTCCACGCGCATTGTAACATTTTATGAACCCTACACGATGTCTTTTTGGGAGTATATGGAAATGTGTTATTTATATGTATGTCCAGTATACAGCTTGTAGTTTTGAAACCCGGAATGCAATGATGACGGCATGTTGGATTCAAACCCAGTCGGGAAGTTAAAATTTTCTTCAAACTGAACGATTTCTTCCTTCAGGTATGAAGTTTGAAGAAGGCGTAAGCTGATGCCGGATTAAGAAAAAGATGGATGCTTTGTATACGGTTCCAACAAAGCATTTTCGAATTCATAAGAACATCGAAAATCAGCGGGAAAATTCATACTACTTTGGCGGTCGTTTTTACAAAGCTTGGTTTTTTGCAAATGACCGGAAGAAAGTTTATTCATGAACAGGTATCCTGACGTGACTGAAATATTGCGGAATTATGCTACATGACAATTAGTATTCCAACCATACTTAAATAATCTTTTAGAATCAAAAACGCATTTTGGAATTTCAGTCAACATCTCATGGGATAGCGCATTTATTGTGTGTGTGAAACGCTTCTGATCATAAACGGTATGCTTTTTACATAAGCGTATAAGCACAAGGTCAGACAGTTGCCGGCTTATTCAGTCGCCTGTAAAAAATTCCACTTAAAGCACGGTCACGAACTTTGAAGAAATTTATAACATCGTTACAAATACAAGAATTTCGAGAAATACAGACGCTCACCAAAAACAAGCGACTTTTTTCCGGAAGCGGGGACCTTTAATTCGTACTATGGTGTTACGCTGATCTAACAAAGGCTCATACACAAAAGACTCCCTGGCTGCGTTCGATCTGGTTTCTTCCAACTTCGTCCTCCGTCCGGACTTCCCACCCTGCCATCGTCCACAGACTGTCTTCCGTAAAGCACATGATAAAAGTCTAGGAAAGGAGCTAGCCCTCCTCTCCAAGTAAAATCACGACTGACCTAAAAAGATACAGCATACGTACGCCCACCGTACTCTCCTCCTCCTCACTTCTCTTACCCAACTTAATCCAATGGTATGACAGAGTCAAGAGGGTTAAAAGTGAGCGTGGGCGGAGTGGCCGACGAAACTAAACAACCCGTCTGCGCGTGCCACACACGCGACCTGGTGTCCACGCCAGATGTTCCAGACTGCACCGAAGGACATACTTCCCACTTGAATGAACAGTGCATGATCTGACATGCGACATTTTGACCGCCAAATCGGTTCTGGCAAAGTGTATCAATAGTTTCCTGCTGGATTGAGATATGGTTGCTGCGCAGAAGTGCCGCGTATGCACGTGCAGTGAAGTAGGCTCATGTGTCGTCCAATGATTTGTTAGCGTGTGTGTAGGCAGGGTAAGGTGTTGTGATTGATCTGGACAATGTTGCTTCAGCAAAGACTTCCACGAGCGGCCACGTTGTCGAATATCCTCGGGCAGTCCGGAAAAGTGAGGCGAGTATGACTGTCGTATGTGGGGCTATTGACACAGGTTTTTCGGTCTCGGTGCGATGGAGTTGCAGGTGACCGGATCTGGCCGATGATTCAGAGGTGCGATCGCAAACCGCCATCACCACCAACACCAGCATCACCACGCCTTCTAACAGCATTGCGAATCCAGCTCCAGTCTATCCCAGCGCAATCGCGCAAAAACACACACACAGTCAGGAGCTGGAGACAGAATTAATTGACCCCCAAGAGTACTTTGATCTTGTTGTTTCGTTCTTTGCAATCGCTGCTGAGCAAAGTGCATTCTGATCAAAATGAGATTTGCCGCTCACAGTAAAACATCGCGTGGACGCCTCACAGGCTTTAAAAGCAGCCCACGGACCGGCAGTACCAGAGAGTTCTCAATCCTGTGGACAATAAGGCAGGGGATCGACCAACTTCAGATGCAACTTAAAGGGGCTTTATGAATAAGTGGAGGAAATGGAGCTAAAGGGTCTAATGTGCAAAAGGAGGTTCCATGTGGTTTTTGTTAGAAAAACGACTGATGCTAGTAGTGGTCTTTTCTCCATAGCAGGCTGATGTTTGCCAAGGAAGAGCCTTTTTTCTTTTAAGTTGAGAAATAGGGAGCCAGGCCTTCAACGACCCTCGTCGGACAGGCGAGATCGTCGTAGCGAAGAGACTTTACGGTTAGTTGCAAACCATCAATAGGTGATTCGAGTGGCGATCAACGAAGTCTGAATCGGCCATAAGCAGACAAAGTAGCGAGAGGATAAAAGATGAAACTGGCGAAGCAAGAAGGAATTTCGCTCTCCAGCCGAGTTTTGTGCAACCCATGTACGGTGGAGGCCAACAACTCTGAAGGAGGCCGCACTCGACCTTCTCATATCGGTAGAAGCATAGAAGTCAGTCTTGTCTGAACTTAGCCTTGTACCCTGCCCGTCGATGTAGAGTTCATCAGGTGAGTTCTCTCTGCATTATGAGGATGCAAAGTTTCCATTTTTCTGCTGTTGAAAAACGCTATGTATAATGAAACAGCTAGTGCGTTCTGGTCACGTGAAGATGGTCATTATTACGAGTGGGGGTGCACAGTCGGGCTGCTGGCCCTCCCAGAGGAAAACAGGCGTTGGTGCTGGCGGAGCAGGCGACCATGTACCAGGACTCGTAACGGCTGTGCAAAGGACAAAACTCGAGGGAACAGAGACATCAGTTGACGCAGGCCTATTTACGCCTTTTCCAGCAAACCACACTCCCCGATCAACCCCTGCCAAGGGAAGCACATGCATGTGCGCAGATGATAAGCAGAAAAAGTTTAACCGATTAGCTAACGGCACCACCCTGCTGAGGTTCCGTCCTCGTCTCTGTCTGTGTGAATAAATATGCCATCAAACCTCAAAAAGTCTGTCTGACAATTATTTAGGCGAGCCATCCACACGGTGCACATGCCAGCTTGGCTTACTCGCGAGTATAACCGGATGAGTGCGGTATGAGTAAGTCTGAAAGCAAATGTCTCGTTCTGCCACATTATTTTCCTCCTGACGGATTTCCTCTTGTGGAAGACTGAGATCGAGCTTGCTGTATGCGAAGCACCGATCAGTTGTGGGTGCAATCATGGCGGAGTCCTCTCGCTCACTTTTATGTCTGTTGCCTCCTCCCACACAGAGAGGCACGTGTTGAAGATAAAGTTTACTCAGGTTCGGAGAGGTTAAAAAAGCGTGACAGTTAAAAGTGCATTGTCTCCGTGGTCGTAAATTACTTTGTTGACTTACTGCAGTGGCTGCGATTAAGATTCCATCGAGAAATTGAATAAGCAGGAGGCGTCGGTTAATTAATTTGGCACTGTACGGGCCACCGCAGTTACCGTCGGGACGTTCAATAATTGAAGAAGTCATAGTTGGTCAACTTGCACTCTAAACTGTTAATCGTCTGGCAAGTAAAAAAATTATGCGTCTTGGTAGAATGATGGAAGCTGAAAAAACAACCAATGGTCAATAGTGTGGTTGGAGGGGAAGTTTGAGGGTGTCTAGACATGTTGGAACAAGGGGAGGAAGGAAGGAAAAATGTTTCAGTTCTGTTGGGTGTGCAGGTCGAGCGTGAGGATACTAGTGGATGCCGCTTGTTTCGCTGCGGTAATTTGGTGTGGCAAGATGAAGTTAAGAACATGTAGGGCCTAACTTAGGCCATGGTAACCGGAGGGTTTGAACAGACGTCTTCTGCGGGAACAAGGTTGGGCTAGCTAATCGTATGCCCAAAGCCTCCGCAATCGCAAGTACCCGCTAATCGAGGAGTTTGGTTTGTCTTGCCAGCACTTTGTGATGACCCGAAATGTTTGACTGACGTCCGTCCGGCGACCTCTCACAACCAGGTGAACCACTAGTCCACCGAAAATGGACTTCTTAATGTTTCTGTCTAATCGGGCAGGATCGTGTTTTTGCACCCGTTTGGATAGGTATCTAGCCGTTTAAGTACTAATCATCAAAGCCAGAATGCTCAATCTACATAGTTGTATATTACACCCTTCTGTTAGAATAAAACCTGATTTGGACTGATTTGCGGCATATGGTAAGCATTACGGATGGAATGACCGCCTGGGGAAGGCTGGCACAGTCAAGACTGTCTGTTCAAGTATTTTTTTCCCTGCTCTCCCGACAGCCGCCTAGTAAGTACTTCTATCTCCTTTATTGCATGTTATGCCGTTTAACAGGCCTGTGGTTGACTGCTGTCCATATTGTCCTGTCGACACAGCACATTAGAGTCTTCTAAATCAAGGCCAAAATTGGCATCTTAAAAAGTACGCGTCGCATGTGGTTATGTAGCCCCACCTGAAGTAAACAAACCCTAGCCACCTGTAATACGGGACCAGTGGTAATAGGGGTTTTGACAGGTGGGGCCGCGGAACGCACAGGCGACGTGGTCAAATAACTGAATGCAAGAGAAAAGCTATTGGGAATGCGCGATTGTACTTGGAGTGGTTGAGAAATAGTTATCCTAACCCAAACCCTAGCTCTAACCTCTAACCCCAACCCCAACTGTGTTGTGTCCATCAGGTGGGGCTGCATAACCACACCTTACCAAAATACGGCCCCACTTGTCGACGTCAGCCCAAGAAACTCCAAAGTAAAGCGTTTCAAATGAAGTCTTTTCACTTTGCAGCCTCGAATTCATACTCATTTAACTCCATGGAGTTCTCTGTCGACAGGAATACGCATCCACTTTCCGTTTAGTATTGGTGCTTTACTCTGCAAAGAGGAAATATGCTTGCGCTTTCCCCTGAGAACAATGGACACAAAAGAGGAATCAATTATCTTTCAAAATTAGCTTGAGTCCAAGTAGGTAGCTGTTTCATAAAAATGCTAAGTCGAATTTGCCAAAGAACAAAAGCACAATAGTCAGCCTTATGACAAGGGAAATATGCCGCAAGTCGTTTCAGTTTCTGTGTGCGGTGAAGAGTAAGATGACCTGCAGAAACGAATATTTGATGACGTCGAAGGTGAGCCCAGAAACAGCCAGTACTAGAAGTCTGTGTGGGATAGGAAAATGAAAGTGACATCTTTATAAAGATCTCTAAACACTTTAGAAGAGAGAAAGGCAAATGCTAGGCTACAAAGAATGCTGGGAAAAGAATAAAATATGAACCAACGAAAGCAAATTCGGGATTAGAACAAAGTTATGCGATTATTCTAGTATAGCCTGTTTTAAGATGTTGTCTGGTCGTCGGTATTTTAGAAGGAAATATGTCAAAAAATTACTGGAAGCCGGCTACAGTCGAGAAACCATAGAGCATTGAAACGCATCAACTTTATTACCGCAGATTGAAACTTTGTTTTAACAAAACAACCTCTTCATAGAAAAGGGGCTTTAAAGCAGTTAGGGCTTGTACAGCGAAGTTAATATGTTCGTCTGTTGGGCATGATTCCTAATTTTCTGACCGACTGTCAGACGTTAAAGATATGCCAACGATAAACAAAAAGTGAATTCTACAACAAACTTCTTTCAATGAGTACAAACCGAAGGCATCGCCAGATAATCAAATTTGGATTGGAATTCTTTTGTTAGATCTAACGCATGATTGACGATTGAATCTGCATATTGGTCTTCACTATCAAACGCCTTATGGACAGCTGATCAAATAATGTTTGGGTACGCCAGTTTCCGTCGATGAAACAAGGTCGCAGCTGCCAAACCTATACTTTGCGCCCCTACCCCATTCTTCTACCAGTCTTACTTTTCGCCATGAGGAAGTCCTTTATGCGATAAAACGCAAACAGCACGCTCCGATATGACGGAGAACAATGTAGCAAAGACATGGCAGGCAGAACTTTGGTGAGGGACGAGGCACCTACCACAAAACACTCACTAGAGCACGCTGGGGCGACTGAGCACCCATCAGGGAGAGAGAGCGAGAATGGTGGAAAAGAAGAAACGAGAAATGCAGGCGCCGCGAGGTCAGACGCAGCCGTGCACTCACGTCCTGGGTGTTTGGCTTCTCACACCAGGTCGTCAACCAATCAGAGGCTGTAGACGGCAGAACACCGCGCTTGCAAAGTGCGCCGGCGTGATCAGTTGCGCCGGGTCGACGTCAGGTGGAGAAGCACACAAACACATACCAGTCTCACATTTTCCAAGGTAGGCTTCCCTCGGCTACCTTCTTGAGCGGCCTGACATTTTCTGGGCGTCAGGTTTTCGAGAGCACATAAAAGAGTACAATCCCAAGATTTAATTACTGCGGAACTGATGGCTACATCTCGCGTGTCTAGCCACAGCCAGCCAGGGTGAGTTTTTTTTTGCCTTCCATGCGTTAAATTATGAAGTAACTTCCTGCACCGAGATTAACACCGATGGCAGAGACTCTTTGGTGTAAAAATCTTAATGAGTGGCTTTGAAAAAGGTCAACAATTGCGGTCATTGACTTTTGTATGTTTTGAAGTTACTATTAACTTCTACTCGAAGTTCATTTGCATTTAACTGTAGGGAGAAACTGAGATGAAGAACATTTTTCTGCAAAATATATCATGTACTTTAATGCCCATGCAGAAAACCCTGATAGAACAGCTGAAAAGTAAGTCTGAAACAGTCGGAAGCTGGAAGCAAATAGGGAATGTTCAATTTTCAAACTTAAAATCACTAGCATTGGTTGCAGCGTTTTTTTAGTCAAAAAGTCCACCGTCGTCCTAGTAAGTTATAAAGACGCCCTGGAGCGTTTTTTTCTCCGCCTGCGCTTAGTCGTAAAAAAACGCCCGACCGCTTCAGAACGGCTAGAAGTGCTTGATTCCATCCACGTCTTTTACGATGACGTCTTCACACAAGGACAAAAATCGGGACATATAAAGTCCATCAGACTTGGGAACTGTGGCGCACGTGGATCATATCAACACCCCACTGCCCGTTTTGAGAAGATGAATGCAAATGATAACTGTGCTAGCAGACATGAAAATTTGCAAACCAACAATAAGGGAGAAGATCAGAAAATGACAGCGCTGAATACTCAAGTAGTCGTTGCATGCGGCTTGGACTTCAAAGTGATAAAACATTGAATATTTGTTTATAAAGAGGGGGAAAAAGGGTTTGTTGAGCGATGGCAACCAGTTAACCATTTCGGGAGCTGGAATTCGTTTTCGAGCGTAGGTTTACCTCCCCACACACATTCCAACTGCCTATAAGATAAGTGTCGGAAATATCGAAGTTCATTAATTCTGTCAATTTTGGTTCCATCGAAAAGTAAATTCCCCCTCAGTTTGCGGCTGATCGATTGTATGTCCTTATAGAGCAAGTTGGTCTGATGTATTCGTTGGATTTTTGCGATATCTGTATTCTAGGTAACGTGTGGCAGCATAATTGGTTTTACCGAAGGCATTTGAGATGGCAGTCAAGGATGGGTCGACAAAGCCATAATGTTAGCAACTGACCCATAGTGAAATCCTGACTCAATGTTGGGACGTTTGGTCTGCTAAGTAAAGGCTCTGTGTCCGGACTTAAGTCTGTGATACGGTTCGCTGACAACGCAAATAAGTCATAAATAGGCATTCCAACCCTTCTTGCTTTTGCTAGGCAAATGTTTTACATATTTCTAGGAAAGTTTTTTTATTGGTGCCTATGAGTCCGACACTTTGAGGGTTGACTGTCGATGTTTTCTCCGACAGAGGTTAAATAAAGACATGCTTTGCACCTAACTTGATGCGGCCTCTCTTAGACGCCGCTGATCCGTTCGCAATTTTCGTGGATTTGAATTCCGAAATTCCAGTTTGTATCTTTCTGAACTTTTCTCGTGTTTTGCTACACTTGTTAACAGAAAGTACCATACAAAATTTAATCAGCTTGGACGTAAAAAGGCAGTTAAAGCCACACTGGGCTAAACTTTCTTCTGTATGCTGTAAGTATAAGTGTTTTGTATTGCCTAAGACAGCAGATTATCTTTCTGGCATTCAAGGGGCACCGTGAATCAGTGAGTAGGCCACTGAGATAGACACTAAACTGCCATTGTGCCCCTCGCTTCCGTCTCTGTGCTATGGTTTCAAAATAAGAACTTAATACTTGGGATTTAAGAAGGGAGGGGAATTGGAAGATGTGATGCTTGAAGTTGTTTGGTGAGAGGCGTAGTCTACGCTAAAATAAGCTACCCCAGAAGTACTCTCACAGAATGTTGCTTTACGAGATTGGGTGTGGAGAGGAGTTACCTATGGTTCCTCAGGGCATTTCCGAACCCTGTCCCACGCCAGTTGAATTCTGAATGGAGGAAAAATTGTTGACTACCGTTGGTGCACGTGACAGGATAGAAAGTCCTCGAAAACACGATTTTTTGTGCGCTGTCTGTGTGCGAGCACTAATCTGTGTCGTGGGCTCGTTGCTAGAGGGCGGCTTCGCTGATGTCAACTCAGCACGTGCAAACTCCTCCGTCCATGAGACTACACCTTGGCCGGAGAGCCAGGAAAACTAACGTAGCGTCTCTATCGGTGTTACAGCCTTTTCCTAAAATGCCAGATAAGTAGGTACACTTTGATTTGCCAAAAGGTGGTCCAGTCAGACATGCGCATAATAAAACTACCCACCTCGCTCTGTTCGGTGAGTGCTTCCGCTGGCGGCCATTTTTGATGTCAGTCCTGCCGCAGTAGTCGGTGGAGAAAACAAAGAACTTAAGAGGCAGTCCTGTGACATTCACAAGGCAGGCCGCTACGGAGCCGAAGAAGGTATCAATGGAAGGCGGGATACAAAAACTAGAAGTTATAGCCGGTGATCGTTCTCATGAAACGTTAATTGAAATTCTGAAGTGTGTTTTCTATTAGGAAGGATTACTTAAGTGGGATTGTAATAATGATTATCTTGTGGCCTACTCCTGTGATATTTCGTACATGTGAGGATGTTGGCTTTCGAATATCTGTTTTCAATCAACCGCAAAAAACGCACTGTGTAAAAAGTGGCCACTTAAGTAGTGTGCGTTCTTCTATTCATTCGCGGCGTCCTTGTAAATCCAAAAGTGTTATGCAGAAAACATTATAAAATGCTTTTTCGTGTTCGTTCGGTAGCAAATTACGACTTCTTAAAATTTAACACTCAAGGAAAGAGCATCTTTCGGTTTTGAAAGTTTTTCTCCATGAGATTTTTAGGATCTTGCCATGTTTATTCGTATAACATCGTATCAGTTTGTTTAAGACTGCTCTTCACTACGTATGCTTTACCGTTTACATTCATTGCAATATTTTATGAGCCCCATGTAATACTTTCTTTGTGACACAAAGGAATGCGTTTCTTCTTCACGGAAAGCCTACATCATGAAGGCTGTAAACCCTATATGAGAATGCAACGGCAGACCGAGTTCAAAACTAGTCGGAAACTAAGCAAGTTTTTTTAATCAAAAAATACCCTTTCTTCGAGCAGAAAATTTGAGGAATACATAATTTTCTGACAAATGAATGCAAGAAATAATACTTTTGTGGGGTTTTCCCAAAACATATTTTCACATTTCCAATGAGATAGAAAGTCGACGGGATATTGCATACTACGTAAGTGGTAACTATATGCACAGTGCGTTTTTTACGAGTGTCTGAGAAGAAGTGCATTCAAAAATCAACATCTGGCTGTGTCTGGAATATCACGAAACTATGTCACAAGATAATCGCTATTACAACCCCACTTGAGTAATCCGTTCTAATCGAAAACGCTTTCCGGAATTTCGATTAACACTGCATAGGATCGGTCATTGACTGTACGTCTTGACGTGGAGACCTGCCTCAGAGTTTGCAGGACACATAGAGCGTTAGGGGAGAGCAGTGGGATTGACCGAATCAGCTGTCAGCTAGCAGGGCTTTACTGCTGGTAACCGTCATCACATAGTCAGGGGCGCCCGACCCCAAAATGTCTGCCGGATGGCGGGCAATGTGGTGCTCGTGTTAAGCCATTAGAGACCGGGAGGTAATTTCTACCCTCATTCTGAACACCGATTAGTATAATCCATTGGCTGGGAATAACAGTTAAGCCGATGTTCATCCATAGCCCAGTCCGCATATGATCGCAGCGTTGACAGGTTCGCATTTTGGCCAGATATGTTGTTGTGCAAATTGTTAGATCACATGATCCCCAGATTTTTTAGGATTTAAGCTGTTCCCGCCCTTTCTCCTTACTGGCAAGCAGGTCCATACCTTGACAGCCGAAGACATAGTTTTTGATACAAACAAACAGTCGGATTTGTTATATTTGACTTATTTCTTTTCTGTGTCCGTGCTTTTGCTCAAAGACTGGTAGACCTAAAACTGTAGACTTGCCCAGCGGCTTACTGAGGCATCGAAACTTACCCCTCCAGTCAACAAGCTGTCGACCCCCTGCTGCGGGGTTTCAGCCGCTGCTGCTGATGATGATGATGATGATGATGATGATGATGATGATCATCATCATCATGCAAAAGTTAGAAAGGGCAGTAGGACTCTCCCCACGGCAGCTGTGTTAGTCCTTTCATTTCACAAGCATCGCCACACTACGTGGATGAGTGAACCGGCTCAGGTTACAGTGTCAGAGTAAACACTGAGCGCGTGCGCCTTTCCTGCGTCGCAGACGTCACTTCTGCCTTCCTCACAAGTTTTCACCGTGAATGGGTGCCTTAAGCCGCTTATGTGTGCAGTACCATGATCTTGAACTCTCAAGTTTCCTTCTGCTTACGCCGGCCACTTCTTTTTCGATATTTTCATCTCACTTCCTTATCTACTTCACACACTGTAAAAGACCAATGGCTGACAGCAAACTTTCAAATAAGCCACGGATCCTGGCCCAGTTCGAGGCTGATCATCTCAGTACTCTCGTCACAAACCGCCAGCGGGCACCTCCGGACCCGGAATCCAGTCTCAAAAGACTGCGGCACCTGCGAGATAACAAACAGCTGGCCGTCACGTCGGTTCTGCTTATCATACAGGACAATGCAGGCACCTACGAATTGATAGTGAAGGATAGGAAGACAGGGGTATGTGCCAATTTGCGTGACTTCTTTATTCATTTATTGTCGGAAAGCAGGGATGTGCTGGTTGCGGCACAAGTAAATGCCTAGTTGCACAACATGATTATTCCACTCCTGCGCCACGCGACGCCCAGCCCTCTTCTGGTGCTGCTTCGACAAGCTGTGCTCAGCCCAGTCGTCACACTCCGACAGCCGCTCCAGCTGGCAGGCGAGATCGGGCAGTAGTAGTCAACTTATCTCCCCACAGTTGGGTAAATCTGCATGTGAAGTCCAGAGAGGTTTCAGAAGAGAAACACCCGTGTCAGGGGAGTCATCAACGCGGCGCTTTCAGCCGCCGAGTCTAAGACCTTTTCCATGCGACGTAGCGCAGAGTTTTACTAGTTGAAAATGATGGATATGGGAGAATAGTGTGAGAATAATCCCGTGCAAGTCTGCTTCACTGCAATGTAATCCCCGCGGAGGTCCTCATTACTCCCCGGAGTTACAGTAGGTGAGCTAATTCATGAAATGTCGACCAAAATTCCGAAATGCATTTTCGTTTCCAAAAGATTGATTAAGTAGGGTTGTAAAATTAGTCAGCCTGCAACATAAATCTCTAATATTTCAGTTAACTCGGGATGCCGGCTTTCGAATGAACTGTTTTCCGGCTGCATGCAAAATCTACACTCTGTAAAACACTGACTACTTGATTAGCATACATTTTTTCATTGATTTTCAATGTCCCTAAAAGTCCATTTATATTTCATGGAAAACATGCATATAAAATTTTCATCCATTCATTCTTTCGGTAAAACATCACGTCTTCCTCCAATTTTATACACGAAGGAAGGGCATGCTTCGGTTTTCAAAAACTTTTCCGATTCCCGAATAATTTTTCACCCGACCTGCCGTTACACTTGCATTCAGAATTTCCAAACCACGAGCCGTATGTTTTCTGCATATGGAAAACCATACATTTCTCTGCGGTATTAAGAGAAGACCATGTGGGGTTTATAAAATTTAACAGTGGATTTGAGCCATATTGTTAACTTTACAAGCCACATCGGTAAATGCAGAGACATGACGTTTTATGAATGGCCATTTCACAGTATTAAAAAATCGCCCAATTAGAAACTTTTTGGAAAGCGTTTCATACCCTTCCTCTCAGCATAAAATTGGGGAAAGGACCATTTTCTACCGAATGAGCAAACGAATGAATCTTTCGATGCATGTTTTCTATGAAATGTAATTGGACTTTTAGGGACATCGAAAATCAATGAGAAAAATGCATGCTAATTATGTAGTCATTTCTTACTGAGTGTGGTTTTTGCATGAAGCCGAAAGGAAGTTCATTCGAAAGCCGGTATCCTGAGGTAACTGAATTATTATAGAATCACGTTGCAGGCTGACTAGTTTTACAATTCTACTTTATTAGTCTTTTCGAAACAAAAACGCATTTCGGAATTTCGGTTGGCATTTTATGGGTTAGCCCACCTACTGTATGGTGAACATTGCCCTGTTTGACCGTCAACTTTTTGTGTCTCGGGGTAAATACGCAGATTCCAGATGAAGAAGTAAGATAAGGTGATGGGACTTGTAGGCTTTACTCCTAAGAGTCAGTAAATCATACGCACATCTGATACATTTGCAGGCACTTTCGGAAAACAAGTGTTTGTGCAGTGTATATGTTGGGATGAGCGGAACAACCAACCATTGCAAGACAAAGGGCGTTGGGACAAGAAGAGTGTTTTGGCGGCAGGAGCAACAACATTTAACAACGAGGCCCTAATATTGTTCAAACGTCCACAAAATACTGCCGAATAATTTTCAGTTTGGTCCCAAAGGCCTATGCAGCCATTGGAAGTATTGTTCCGGAAACCGGCCATGCAGTTTTAACCCGCTGCTCTGATCTACCAGAAATACAAATCCTCCCTAATTTAACACCTTCGGCGGATTTAGTACATCTGAGATATTAGACAGCAAACCCTACCAGAAGATTCTCGTTTCCATAAGAACCAAGATTCGCAGAGATCAAGGCCACTATTATGCCATAAAGTTTTCCGAGCATTATTTTGGGAAACTGGGACAAGTTTTGTGAGTTGAGTCACTATTATCACTGCCGATTAACCAAGAAATGCGGGCGTTATGCAAGTTGGAACTTTGCATTATGGGTAATGACAATAACATTGTTCATTGTTCGATGCCTGTTGCTGTTACTCGCCAAAAATTCAGGCATTTGAGTATTCGATTTTTGATGACATCATGGGGTGCCCCCAGCCCTTTTTCTGTTGTCTACGTTGTAACGGCAATCTCAATTCTAAGCCAAAAGATCTTCTGATACATTCGGAAACAGTTCGGTATAAGGCGTTTAGGGCCACAATTCTTCACGCTTGAGCAGCACTCTAGGGCAGATATTTGACAATCGTTGCCAATCTCAGGGTAATAATTGCATACTAACTTGCAATTATCTGGAGTTCGAAGGTTAAAGCAACTTAATGAGCAGCATTGACGACAGACAGTCTGCCATGAAGCATCTGGAGTGCCCTCTCTCAGAAAAAATTCGTAAAAGTATTCGAGGAGGATACAAGCACCTGTCACATCTACTCACCTGTTCACCAACCATCCCCCCTAGGCGTTTGTGCCCATCCGGAATGCTGCCATCTTTCTACTAATGTGTTCAATTTCTAGATCGGGAAGTATGGTAGATGTGCATGAAATGTCGACAGAAATTCCGAACTGTGTCTTTGGTTAGAAAAGATTGCTTGAATAGGGTTGTAAGATTAACTATCGCGCTGCATAATCAAAAATATTTCAGTTACTCCAGGATGCCAAATTTTGAATTAGCTTATTTCCGGCCGCTGGTAAAAATCACACCCTACGGAAAATGACTACGTAATTAGTATGAATGTTCCCCACTTATTTCTGGTGCCCTCATAAATTCAAATATATCACATGAGCAAAAATACTTTTCCCTGTATTTAACTGGTGGTAAGTTACGTACTTTTAAATGTTATGCTTGATGAAAGCGCACCTTTCGGTTTTAAAAACATTCTTAATTCTCGGAGAATTTTGAACATGACCTGCTGTTGCGCTTGAATTCAAGGTTTCCAAACTACAGGCTACATATCTTTCCAGTGAGCAAAATCACATATTTGTATAAGCTGTTAAGACGACGTCATATATTGATCGTAAAATTTTGCATGTTATATACTGTACAACTAGCATTAATAAATGGACTGATGCGATGCTTTATGGGTAGACATTTCAATGTCCCAGAGACAAATTTCAGAATTTCGGCCAGCATTTCGTGAGATAACACATCTACAGTAAGATAGATCAATTTAATGCCGGCTCTCGATCCCCAACTGAGGTGATCA
>CACRXP010000684.1:184843-202832 GCA_902702965.1 Spirometra erinaceieuropaei | reverse complement strand
AAGAACCAAGATTCGCAGAGCTCAAGGCCACTATTATGCCATAAAGTTTTCCGAACATTATTTTGGGAAACTGGGGCAAGTTTTTGAGTTGAGTCACAATTATCACTGCCGATTAACCAAGAAATGCGGGCATTAAGCAAGTTGGAAATTTGCATAGCGGGTAAGGACAATAAGATTGTTCATTAGCCGATTCCTGTTGCTGTTACTCGCCAAAAATTCAGGCATTTGAGTATTCGATGTTTGATGATATCATGGTGTGCCCCCAGCCCTTTTTCTGTTGTCTACGTTGTAATAACAATCTCAATGCTAACCCAAAAGATCTTCTGATACCTTCGGAAACAGTTCGGTATTAGGCGTTTAGGGCCACAATTCTTCACGCTTGAGCAGCACTCTAGGGCAGATATTTGACTATCGTTACCAATCTCAGGGTAATAATTGCATACTAACTTGCACTTATCCGGAGTTCGAAGGTTAAAGAAACTTAATGAGCAGCATTGACGACAGACAATCTGCCATGAGATATCTGGAGTCTCCTCTCTCAGAAAAACTTCGTAAAAGTATTCGAGGAGGATACAAGCACCTGTCACATCTACTCACCTGTTCACCAACCATCCCTCCTAGGCGTTTGTGCCCATCCAGAATGCTGCCATCATTTTTCTAATGTGTTCAATTTCTAGATCGAGAAGTACGGTAGATGTGCATGAAATGACAACATAGATTCTGAACTGTGTCTTTGGTTAGAAAGGATTGCTTGAATAGGGTTGTAAGATTAACTATTGCGCTGCATAATCAAAAAATATTTCAGTTACTTTAGGATGCCAAATTTTGAATGAGCTTATTTCCGGTCGCTGGCAAAAATCACACCCTACGGAAAAAGACTACGTAATTAGTATGAATGTTCCTCACTGATTTCTGGTACCCTCATAAATTCGAATATATCACATGAGCAAAAATACTCTTTCCAGTACTTAACTGGTAGAAAGTTACGTCCTTTTAAATGTTATGCTTGATAAAAGCGTACCTTTCGGCTTTAAAAACATTATTAATTCTCGGATAATTTTGAACCTGACCTGCTGTTGCGCTGGAATTCAAAGTTTCCAAACTACAAGCTACATATCTTTCCAGTAAGGAAAATCACACATTTGTATAAGCTGTTAAGACGACGTCATATATTGATCGTACAATTTTGCAGTCGATGTGAGTCAAGTTATATACTGTACAACCAGCATTAATAAATGGACTAATGCGATGCTTTATGGGTAGACATTTCAATGTCCTAAAAACCTTATGTTCGTAAATCTTTTAAAAGCAAAATATTCTGTTTTTCAACATTGAAATTTGAAAAAGAAATAATTTGATACCAAATAAATGCAAGCACTGACATTTTTACTCAAGTTTTTTATAAAATATATTTGAATGTATTAGGGCATCAAGGATCAATAAGAAAAAATTGTACTACTTAAGTAGTCATTTTTACAGGCTGTAGTTTCTCCAAGTGACCGCAGAGTAGCAGGTTCAAAAGCCAGTATCCAGGCGTGACTGAAATATCTTTTAATTATGCTGCGTGACAGTAGGTCATGCGACCCTACTTAAGTAATTTTTTCTACTCAGAGACAAATTTCAGAATTTCCGCTAGTATTTTGTGAGATAACACATCTACAATGAGATAGATCAATTTAATGCTGGCTCTCAAACCCCAACTGAGGCGATCAGTGCAGATGGGGATGCAGGTAGTCACTAGTACCCTTTCAGACTCATTTTTTATCCTGTGCAAATTCTTGTTCACAAGGCTTTTTCTTGGAATAGGATCCTGCGCGGACCCACTTTCGATACTTTCTAGTGAGGGAAAGCTAGCAATTAGTATAAGAAAAAGCTGCCATATCACCCTAGTCAACCCGATTAGGCACCTTATTATGAATCCCGTATTGCAGGTGGCTTTGGATTAATGAAACAGACCAGCTACCAAATATAGCACCGTTCTTCCAAGAGTGGGTACAACAAATTCATTTAACTGGCGTGCACTACCAACCATCTCTGTTCATTCAAAGGATGCTATTCAAGTTAAGACATCCGAACAAAACTTAGGTGCCTTGACTCCGAAAAATTACGGGAAGCATTTCGAAAATGTTCAACAACTGGAACATGTAGCTCAAAATTACACTCAGGGAGTTTTGTGAAACGGGTGTTAAAATTGTATTGAAACATTTTTACGGCTTGCCAACACGAATCGCCCCGTAACAAGGACCCGACAAAACAGTCTTAAGACTTTTGCGCTAAAACCTCAAAAACATGGGGACAGTAGATAATTTGGAGTTCGCTGATTGGTCGTCATATGCCACTTATCACATAAAACTAACCCTATTTTCACCTCCCCGCTTTCGTTGGCTATATTCGATCTCCCGAACATTGATTAGCGAACCTTGCCATTATTGCACCTCGCTGGCGACGGGCGAATATTTCTAATCCATGCCACTTTCGAGGATTGTCCCTATATGGCCTCCAAAACACACTTCCTAATTGTAAATTACAAGTCTGTGGGTGGATATTTGCAGTCTTTTTAGGCCCATCGTTTAGTGAATGCATCGCTGGACGACTTCCTCAAATTTACTTTACTCACATTTTCAACGATTAAGTTCTCACATGCCCTGACCTTCAGTCGTTAGGCTAATGTCCGAGATAGCGAGCATACCAACACCGGATGGTTTCTGCGACTGACTACAAGAGCTCAGCAGTCGGTTACTGAATTAAGCACCTGAACTGACACTCCCGTCTTGGGCAGGGTCGAAAATAAAGTGACACGAGGTGGAAAATTGCAAACAAGCCGAAAAGTGACGGGTTTTGCATGTGCAAATGAGGAGTGAGAAAATTCTTGATTATTACCCCACATGCATGCTTAACATGACGTCACCGAGCAGACACCAAATTTTGATCCCTCTATTTTCAGGTATGCAGCCACTGCATCAGTTGTTTCCACCCAAGTACACAACACACACACCCTTCACAGCAGGCAATGAAAAAAAACATTTCGATTCTGGCCGCATGGTTACTTAGTCGGCTGAGCTCAACTGATCAGCATAAATTAAGTGACCCTTCTGCAGAAGTTTGCATTGGTCCCATTATGCTAGTAAAACTTGTGGTTCCTCCAACCCTGTAATGTACTCGGAGCCTCATGCTTTTTAAAAAGTAGTTTTTTATAGGACCTCGTAGCCGAAAAGTCAAAACTTGACTTCACCTGCTACTGGTGAACAGTGCTTTGTAAAACCACACGCATAAAATCATGCCTCCCTGTAGCCTTCTCATTTAAAAAGAACAAAAACTGAAACTGCTCTCCTGAGACCCAAATCTATCCGAGAATGCGTCTCAGATGATGGTCGACTGTATGTTTTTGACAACTGGAAGTCACCATAGTCTTGTTCTTTTGTCCCTGTAAAGGACATATGTGAAGTGTTCCCACTGGACGAAATCACTTCGCCAATCTACAAGGAGTCGAACGATCCCATGGATCACTTCAGCAATCTCCTGATGTTCAATGTGAACGCCGGCTGGAAGCCAGGTATTGGCCCCGAACAACATGAGATGCACATATTCCAGGTAGGTGTGCAGCCTAGTACCACAAATGGCACCGCTGTCTATTGTCTCAAGAGATAACCACATAACGTATTAAATTTGCCATTAAAAAACTCTCATGTCAGTTGTCATTTATTTTAGGCGAGAGAAATTAAGAGACACAGGGTGGTGTACTGGTAAGGCGGTTGGTGCACATTTATCTGACTGAGGTCTCCTAGCGGTCGCGCCTCATCTGCTGGGTTTCCAGTTGCAGCTATTAGTCGAAGGTGTGGCTCACTAAAAGGATATTAAATAGGCCGGAAAATGTCGCTGTCTTAGTACCTGTGCATCTACCTACTTTCACCTGTCTTAGCAATTGCCGGCACTTATTAATTTTCTCCAGGGTCCACGGCATAGGGGACCAGTGCAATTCAATACCTGCAGTCGTTGTCTGACCGTCGTTCACTTTCTGGACATTGGGCCTAAAATCTTCCGTGTGCTCGACTTAAACAAATCTTTCCTTCCAGGCTGCAAATTCGAAGCGTTGGCCTAGCGTGCGAGTTCCATTTTGAGTCTACACAACAAAAGAGCGAACAGCCCGAAGTCTCAGTCTTTCACTACATCATTAGCAAAATGTGTGTTCAACTAGCGAAGAAAATGCTCGTTTGAGATATTGCCTTTCATCCACTTTTTAAATATCTTAATTTCCTATGGGCGGCAGTTCACAGAGACCATATTGGAGATGAGATGGAGGATGTCGTCAGTGTCTCGTAAAATCCAGTCCTCATTTTCATTTGCGAGTTCAAGGCCGACGGAGCATGGTGTGTTCACGGTGCACGCCGCGGTTCACTTTTACTGGCAGTGGCAATGTCGACCGCCTTGATAAATTTACTTGAGAAAAACCATTTTCTGCCTTAGAAACTGAACAGTGTGGGAGGAGGCACGCGCCGTTTGTACGGTGGTGCCGTCCAGCAGTCCATAAAATTCAATTTGAGGAAACAGTTTGCGGGAAATACAACTATACTGGCAAGGGCGAATGACATTTTTTCGAATGACTTCCATAGGATGTTGATATCATAGGCAAATGCAAAATTAGGGACACGCTAACAGGCAAAAGTCGTCGCGAGTTTGAGAGCATCGATAAAAATTCACAGCCCTATCGGACATCAACATTGCCGCCGAAGGAATTCGAGGCCTTTGGGGTGCATCATCGATATCCGCAGACGAAGCGAACACTTATGTCGGCGTAATCGACCGACGTAGGGAACATAGGGAAACAAATGATTTCACAGTTTTTGAAGCAATTTTATTCTTGGACGCGTTTGAGGGTGGACCTCTAGCTGACGAATACTCTGCCAAGACAAAAACCGCTCCACCTTTTACGCCACCCCTTCATCCCCCATTCGGGCCACTAGTTCGCTAAGATGGCGGAACACGTTTGCATCGTGCGTTCATGAACTGTCTGACTCTCCCTGGACAAAGAGCTCAAATGAGGGAGATTAGGTTGGTAAAACTGCCTGTTGCTTGGTCTTAGCCTCAAAATGAGTAAGAAGCTAGATCAAATTACATACGATACAAGAAAATCTTCTACCTGATTAACCAATCTCTGTAAAGCTATGAAGCATTGACCAAGAAACAAATGCACTTTTGCAGTCCATATTTAAGTATGAGGGCAGCAAGCAAAGATGACGAATTTCTAATAGATCACGTAGTAAGATGCTACCTTTTCTTCAGGGTTTTCACTGCAATTAATAGTCCTTTCTCTCGTCTAGTTACCTACATTCGCCTGCGCCTGAAACGCATATTCACTTCGGTTATGACTTACTCCATGCCGGCAAAGAGCCATTGCTATTTGAAAGTCCATTATCGGTTCCATGTTTAAAAGGCCTATTTTCGGAGTCTCTCTAAATTGAGTCCTACCTTCGCGAGAGCTTTCAGTGTTATTTAATCGGGTGGCTGCCTAATTTGAGACTATGTCGTTGAAAATCCGGATGACAACGACAAGGCCTACGTTTGGCCCTTTTAAGGCTGCTTTACAGGTGGCTCCCTAATACCGCTGGGTCACTGTCTCCAAGGATCGCAGACATGGACCCCAAAACAAAAACTGAACGTCCATATATGTTTGCCCACAGGACATGAGCCCATGACTCACCTGCTGGTGCATTGAGATAAATGACAAGTTCGATTCAGATTCAAATTTTCCCAGCCTAGACTTGAGGCCTGGCTTGTGGACTTGTAGAACGAGCCAGGCCTTGTACTTCAAACGATCCTTTCCTTTTTCGATAATAATTATTAATTATTACCCGTTTGTTGTTACATGACCGTTTGCGAATGCCCTATAGGTAAAACCAGTAGTCTATGCTACAAATAAGTGATGCCAGCGGACATCCTTCTCAGATAACCTCATAAATAGGTCGGATAACTTGACCAAAAATTCTTCCAATGGAATGGGTAGTATTTAAAACCATTTTTAAAGGTGGGCATCCTAACAACAGAGAAGTGAAAATAAGTATGACAAGTACTAGGTGGAAGCCGCATCCGCATTCTGTTGACTTTCCTCCTCCGCCCTCTAGATACTCAAGGTGGCTGCCCACACGGTTGTTGAGGCTCTGAAAGCTGACTACTCGCAAACGCCTCAGCCCTCTAATCACCACCATCACCACCACCATACAAAACAGGCCGAAAGGTGAGCACCTCTGTATTGTGATGTCTTCGAGGGAAGCTACATATGTGTATGGGCTTCTTAGAGGTCATATTTGTCTTGTCTAATGGTCGCTTTCTGCTAAAAGCCGTCATAGAACGTGCTCCCTAGATTTTCTTAGTAAACGTGTTGGCGGTTAGAGTGCCGGAGTAGAGTTCTGATTGCATTGCTGATTTGCTACCAGGAATGTTTTATTAGATAAGGCCTTACTTTCAGATTTTCGGAAGTATCAAAGTGGGAAGTCTAGGGGAAGTTGCCTGTTGGTGTTATGACTTATAGTAGGACTGGGGAATTGAGGCGGTAACTGAGACGTAGTAGAGGAGACTGCTGGAACAATCACTATGCGCCTGGCATTTCGCATTTATCCTCGGACACATCATTAGAAACCGGAGCAGACAGGCGAATTGGGGTATGTATCCGAAGTGACTGGCGAGAAAGGCTCTTATTCTAACCGTCAAATCTAAACACCCACTCTGAGTTTCGAATCACTACGCAGAACTAGGCGATTTCCTCAACTTGCCAGTCAAGCGTACGTTAGTTATTTCCGATGAGAGTCGTTGCAAGACAGGACCTCCCAGGTTTCTTTCCTGTCTATACCTGCTGATGGAATGCTATGCCTCCAGCGTCACAAACACCCCCCTTAGGCAAAGGGTTCTTTAGACCGTTTACGGAATGGAAAAGTAGAGCTGATTGCACAATTTGGGTCAGTAAGCAGTGTTAAATCTGTTGCGTTCGTCGTTTTCATTTCCGACAATAAAATGCTGGGTTAGAGAAGACTGGTGATCATGCGATTCCAAAGCTCTGAGCGAGACTTTGGCTTAGTTGGCTGAGCCACTTGGCGTCGCCGACGATAGCGTCGCACTTTCCTCGCTCTCCTCCTATTTCCGGCTACGTAATCTGACCAAATTTCTGTTTTTGGAGGTCAGAAATAACTGAAATTCACGCTAAAACAAATTCAGATGATCAGAACTTTGTGCATTTCCACCCTCTATTTATCACATTATTCCAACTTTTTTTCCTTTGTTTAACGTAACTTATTTAGTCCAAAAACTTCGTGTTCCTTCACATCCTGAGAAACGTCGTAAAACAGATAGAAAATCCCATATGCTGAGGCAGTAGGGTTCCTTTCGGATGGGTAAAGATATCAGTTGGGGCGGAGTCCATGTCAAATCGATGTTCGCCTAAGTTATAATTTACAACATCTATGCACTAAGGAGAACTTCCTTGGACATGTTTTTGCGGAACTTTTGCCTTGCTCCGCTCCTCTCACATTAAAAGTCAGTCTAATTCTTCTTGATGCATGCCTCTTTAATGGTTGACTTCGACCAGTGTTCAGGATTTCGAGGAAGTGGAATCCAGGATTTCGAAGAGAAGCATTAAACAGGAAAGCGCCCCCATCATACAGCCAAGTCGACAAGAATACCAACGATCAGCAGCGGCGGCACCGACCAGCGATACCACCAGTGATGAGGGGACCCAGGAACTGGAGAGTCGCGCTCGCGTCGGATCTGACTCTAATGACCTTGACAGCGTTCAAATGGATATGTCCAGCAGTAAGCTCAACAGGGGCTTTTTGAGTAACAGTACTGCTCAACACACATTATTTCAGGTGATATGCGAGTCACTAGGGGAGGGAAGGTGCATAAAGGTCCTGGCGCCTGCCTCCCGACTTTGGAGCACTCAGAGGGCCCAAGTTTCTCGCAATGTTTTAGAAATGACTATCTGAAAACGCATCGTGTGGTAAACTTGTCTAGCAGCTATGGGGACTTGTGCGTGTGTAATATCCAACTGCAGAATCCTAGTACTCTGGCGGACGGTGTACTTCAAGAATAGTCTTTTGAAATGGTAGTGGATGAACACATATGAAACCCCAAACCCCTCACCCATCCGCCCTCAAGCAGTCACCTCTACAGACACACGTTACCAGTAGTTCGTCCTTGGCCCAGCACTAGTTGCATTATCTCCACTAGTGTCTCGGCGAATCACTGTGATGGTCACCTAGGACCAAACTTTCATGCATTTGTCAAGTAAGCATTTTGAGCACAAATTTGCTGTAGCTGAGAAGAGTTTCAACGCCTACCATGTTCCCAGACAACGATTTGCGTCCAAGATACCGAAAGCGGGCTCAGTGCAAAGATAATATGAACAGATTGAATGCTTCTAGTGTGATGATAAAAGTCCTAGTCGGTTACTGTTGAAGGCCAGAGGAGAAAGTCGATCAAAGGCAGACCCACCGCCAACAGAGGAGGTCGCTTTAAGCTTTTCTCTGATGACCGATATCAGTTTTCCTGTTTAGCGCTCTCTTTCTACGTCGCGCAATCGAAAGCAATAACTTTTGGAACCCCTCTTCTTCACTTTTTCCCCTCTGAGTTAACATTTGGTCGCTGATATTGGACAATGTAGAGGCGGTGCAAAACGATCTAAGAAGAGTTGGACCACTTTTAAGACAGAGGTGAAGGAAGACTAGGTTTCCACAATATACTTTTCCATCTGTCGGTCATTCCCCCCCCCCTCTCCACCCTTCTGACATTTTAGCTGGTAAACAAAACAAATACCTGGTATCAGCAGTTAACCTAAATCACAGAAGCCGCTGCAACTTGGTAAATAAATCAGTTTGATATTCTCTAGATGACTTTATCCAAGCCTTGCAGTATATATGAAGCATTTCCTGGTTCCTTCTATCACTTTAGGTGCGGTTGCATATATTTAGCTGGTGACTAAGTGCATCATAATCACTGATCACGTTCTGAGCAGATGTGATTCACCACATCATTCACAAACCCTTCAGTGTAATGAGTCAAAGATTGTCTACCGGGCGACATTTATTTTTCCAAATTAGTCCTCCACACTTAAAAAATTACCATTGAAATAAGTCAGTAGATTTTCGTTTAAAGTTACCTCATAGTGGTAGAAACACAACTTGTCGATCGTGCAGTCCTGGAACGCAAATAGATCAATCTGCAATGGTAGATGGGCACTCATCGATCGTTTCTATGGAGCTCACTCGTCCCGTTGTGCCTTATGGGCTCTCCCTCGAGCCCAACCAGCAGCCGCACAGCGGCGCATGATATGGGCAGAATAGTACTACCGACAAAGACAAGGGAGACTATAATGGTCATTTCTGGCTTATTAGCCGTCCTCAGCCAGTCATACCCAATCCCGAAGTGGGGGACACCTGGGGCCAACTAAATCCAATTATCTCACCCAAAACAGTTTCCCCGATACAGAGTTTCCTCGAAGTACAAATGTCTCATCTACATGCAAACAGAAGCCAAAGATGCAATAATTGTATATAATACAGCCTACTAGTCGTATAGCATCATCAATGAGTCCTAACTCGGTCCCCCAACGTCCACTTTGCTAATTGAAGTCCCAGCGCGTGACAGCCAATGAACCTTGTCCAAAGTACTCGACATTGGTTCTTGATTTAAATTAAATACTCCAGCGGGCATAAGCATTGTGCCAGGGAAGGAAGAGATGCATTATTCTACTAGATAGTATTAAAAATTTGTCCCCAGCCTCTTATACAACGTGACTTTTTCTTTTATTTCATTCTTTTTGACATAAGGACAGTCAAGTATAAAAATTATTTGTTAATCCGCATTCGTAGCATGTCTTCGCTGTATTTTTGAGCAGAGGAAGACGTCCACTGGTCGACTGAGGTGCAGTTCCATCTTTTAACAAACACTTTTTTTTCATTGACTTCCGAGACAAGTCCTCTGCACTCTTCCCTTGAGGTCTTTGTATCACAAGAACTAGGCAGCTTTTCTCTATTGCACGCTTTTTTCTCCGAAAACTTTGAGTATCCTACCGTCAGGCGAGACCAACATAAAGTGCAGGCAATCTGTCGTATTAATCTGAGCCTGTTTGCTCTGAGCAATTTTTGATTGAAGTCTGAGTGCACACCTCCCCTCCCCCTCCTTGGTCAGCAGACCGGAAGGTGAACCTTCAAGAAATGTGTGGGTAGATCAGAAAGTACAAGGGAGTCTAAGGACATGCCGATTGCGCATACACACCAGACGCGGGTTCCGAGCAATGCAGCAGTCACCAGGCGGTCATATTTGCTGCTTATGTTGCTTAGTTTAGCATACTAGCAACACAGGTGCTAGCCGAAAGCCCAGACACGTGTTATGTCAATAGTCTGCCACTGTATGGCACAACTGCGAGGGGTTCGCCTCATCAGTGAGTTCTCAGCCTTTCCGGGCGCTTTCTGCTAAATACTTCGCTAACTTGAAGTAGTTCAGTCGGAAGGGAACTTCATGGGTCAGTTCGAAAGTTAGCATTACTGTTTGAGCGGAAATTTACCAATGACGGCGGAATAACCGCGTAATGTTCATATACTGTCAACAGGCAGTCAGTAGTATGCATATGCTGCTTGATGAACCTTGCCCCTCGCAGTTGTGTTACCCAGTGGCAGAATATCAACGAAACATGTGTCTGAGCCTTTAGCAGTACCTGAGCTGTCCGGTGGCAGTTCGACCGTCGGTCTTGACGATGTCCACCGTGTGCTCACCGCAGAGTGAGAGCAGGCACAGTGACTTGTGCGGGAATCAGACTATAGCGATAGTGGACTTACACGGCATCTACTGCACCCTCATCTCTCCCCCTGTTTGGTCCCGGCGTCAAGATATAGTCAAGAATATTGGAGGCGAAAGATGACGCCGGTGGCTAGAGCGACCGGAGTCACACCTAGGAGTACCACCACACCCCCTAGTCCACAACAAGAACTTGACCAGAGTTTTAACCAAGAACAAAAGTGGGGTAAAACGAGGAAGATGACACAATTCACTGGGCAACCATACAGGCGGCCTGTACACCCAACTGGGTCTCAAACGCATCCACTGGCAGAGAAACAGACGTCAAAGAACTACCAGTGCACACCAGGCTGCGAGAGCCATGGTATTCTGAAGCGTGGCATAGCAGACACACACAGTCCCGCATTTAGCCTAGACCATCACTCTTCAAGGTCGGGTAACCATTCTGTCATCGACTGAGAGACACTACCCATATATATATATGTATATATATTATATATATTCACTCGTCACACGCGTGAGAGCGTCAGAGGTCACTTTAAGAAGGAGCCGCTGCAGCCCTGCTCTCAGCCCGCCAGTCCTCCACTTCACACAAAGGCACACACACAAATGGGCAGACTGCATGGACCGAGTTGATGCGTCAGTCAGTAGCCTTCCAAGCCACGGCGCTTGGCGCACAATAATAGCTCAGGCTTAGATCACACAGGCAGCATCGGGGCTACATGAGGGAGGAGCCGAGAAGCACAGTTCCACTTTCGTGGGTCTGTTTACGTTGTGTGGCGATGGGTAACGGTGGTGTATGTCGCAGCTGCTAGTGGGGAAAGGTATGATAGTGCGGCATGACCGGCGGTGATTTACCGCAGGTTTTCATGAATGCGCATGTAGCCTGTTAGACCAGTGCGGTGGCCGAATGTGTAAGAGCAATTCGGGTAGTTGAGGCGCGTCCATCAGGTCTACGTGCGTGCTCCAGACACTGGTCAGCCAGTCTCTGTGCGATGGATTCGCAAGTGACCGACCAGGCCGATGTGTGGGGCGAATATGCGAGGACAGTGTGGACAGTATGCTCAAAGGCAGTCTCAGTTGTGATGGTGGTAGAGCTGCTCTTGGTGGGCGCGCTGAGCTGTGAGGTGTTGAATGGGCTAGGCATGGTAGGTGTGCAAGACGTACTCAGTGTATCGATATTGCAGTGAATTCCGCTGTCGCAGATATGCATGTGACCGAGTAGGTCCATTCCAGTGCGTGAACGTGCGTAGGGAATTCGGACAGTGAAGATGGATGCGGTGGGTGCATGTGGGGGCTCTAGGTGCCGGTTTGCCAGTGTCTGTGTGATGGATTCGCAAGTGACCGACCAGGCCGATGAGGTAGGCGGATGTGCGATCGCAAGAGGACGGGTTGGGATTGAGTCCACATCGCTGAGGACGGGTGTTTTGATGATGATGATGACGACGACGACGACGATGATGATGATGATGATGATGATGATGATGGTGATGATGATGGTGGTGATGGTGGTGGTGGTAGTGGTGATGATGATGGTGGTGGTGGTGGTGATGATGATGGTAATAATAATAATAATAGCCAGTGGCGGGGTGGCGGACATCCACCCATTGGCGGGGAAATTGCGAGAGATCGTGGTGTTGGCTGACCTGGTCGCTGTGATCGACACAGGATTTGGGGCAAGGCGAATGATCCTGTCGATCGAAGGCGGCGAGCATCGTCAGTCTGACCACCGGTGATGGGGATGATCGTCACGGGATTTCTGGCAGCGGTGACAGTAGGGGTGTTGGTGGGAGAAGCTGACTTTGCCGGGTCGTTGGTGCATTCCTTCCGAATTCGCGCGAAACGTGTGCTGACAGCGCAGGCATTTTGAAAGCGGTGGGTTATTGACATTGTGGGGTCGAGGCACTTGTTACTCGCAGGCCCCCTTTTTGACCTTGACGTCGGTGATCCAGTTTGCCTAGCAGATGGCTGCGCCAGTCTTCACTTTTTTTCCCCAAACCAGTCTATTCTGGCGATGTCCTCCCAAGTCTCCAAGTTGATCTGCAGTTGTTTCAGAGAGTTCTTCAGAGTGTTACTGTGGCGTCCTTTTTGTCTTCTTGTCGGCTAGTACCCGTTGTGACATCTTCGCAGAACAGTTGTTTCGATAGACGTGTATTTCCCGTTCTTTCGAGATGGTTGCTTCAACGCAATTGCAGCTCTTTCATCATGACGTGAATGCTGAGGATTCTTGTCCGCTAGAGAACTTCGGTGTTCGAGATCCTGTCTTGCCATCTCAGCTTTAGTATTCTGCTAAGGCAGCTGAGTTGGGAGTGACTGACCTCCCTGCCATGGGTGAAATAGACGGTCCAGGCCTCCATTCCATATAGAAGTGCCGTCAGGACGACGGCCTTGTAGACCTTTAATTTAGTGTTCAGTTGAAGGTCGTGACGATTCCACACGGAGTTCTGTGGCTGGCCGAAGGTTTGGCTGGCTTTGGAGACTCCGTGGGCCACTTCATCGTCAATTCTGATGCAATGTGACATTTTGCTATCCAGGTAGTTTAAATTATCCGCTGGCTTCAGTTCGGTGCCGTTGACCCGGATACGAGGGATATTGCGTTAAGCGTTTGACGGCTGTTGATGCATGACCATCGTTTTGTCCGTATTGATGACCATTCCAAAGTTGGCTTAGCCGAAGCGAAGAGACCCAAGTTCCGTTGCATGTCTGCTTCGGCCCCAGTGTTGAGTGCACAGTCGTCGGCGAAGAGCAGATTGCTGATAGTAACTGTTGAGAGACGCGATGAGGTCTGCATTCGCTGGCCGTTGAGAAGGTGCCCGTCGGTTCTGTAGTCGAGGCGGATCCCGGGGCGCTCATCATGGTGGGCGATCATCAGCATGGTAAAAAACATAAAACTAAAGGGTCCGGGCACTAGTACGCAGCCTTGCTTCACTCCATTGCTCACTGCGAGTGCATCGAGATTACCCCGTCGTCCCTGACGCGCCTCATCATCCCGTCATGAAGCTGACGAGCCATGTGCGTAAATGGCTCGGGGCGGCCGAACTTCTGCATGATTTTCCACAGTCTTTCGCAGCTCACTGTGCCGAAGGCTTTCGTCAGGCCCATGAACGCAGTGCAGGGGTGCATCCGCATCTCCTGGCACTTCTCTTGTAGCTGGCGGACGATGAAGATCATGTCGGTGATTGCGGGACGTCGCTTGAATCCGCACTGACCTTCCGGTAGAAATCCTTGTTCAAGATAACCATTGAGATGATTGAGGAGGATGCGAGCGAAGATTTTATCGGCGATGTTGCGCAGCGAGCTTCCTCTGTGATAGTCACAGAGTTACCAGTTTCCTTTTCGCTTGTAGAAGTGAACTATGGTTGCGTATTCGAAGTACTGAGGGACCTGTCTGCTGCGCTATATCTCCTGGAGGAGCGCTGTGAGGGAATCCACTAGACGATGACCGCCATGTTTGTAGATTTCAGTCGGAATCGCGTCAGAGTCTGACATTTTCCCACCTAGATAGTTTTTGGACGGCGCGGATGGTCTCCGGAAGGGAGGGCGGAAGATCCGTGTTGGCGTTGATTTCCACTTTAGGGGAACCGGCCGATGACAGCGTCTGAAATTGTGGACGGAACGGTTGAGGACGCTACTGAAGTGCTCGGCCCAGCGCTTCATAATTTATGACCTCTCCATCAGAAACGTTGATCCATCGGAACTGAGGAGCGGTGCGGTTCCTATCAGTGGAGGGCCGTATATAGCCCTGATCACAGCGAGGAAGTTGTTTGTTTTGTTGCAGTCTACATACCCTTGGATTTGCTCGGCCTTGTGAGCCATCCAGGCGTCCTGGATTACTCGCAACCGTTTCTGCGCAATGCGGTGACATGAGTAGAAGGCAGTCTTATTTGCATCAGTTTTACAGTCGATGTAGGCTCTATGCAACCTGTTCTCTCCGGCAACCAGGTTGCTGGGGACTGCATCGGCTTCTTCCAACCGATCCCGGTGTTGCCGATGTGCGCGGCCGAGTCGAATGAACGGCGTCCCGTAGTTGGCACCATCGAGTATCCACGGAGGCGTTTTCATCTGGAGCTTGCAGATCTTCCAGTCCCTGGGCCAGTTGATTGCTGAAATGTAAACGGTGAGCAGGAAAAAACTTGCAGCCTTCTACGCGGTTGCAGACGGAGCCTCATCCTGGAGATGACGAGGCGGTGGTCCGCCCCGCCATCGGCGTCGCAGGTACCGTTGGTCACCAGTGCGTCCTGTCAGTCGCCCCACCGGACGAGAACGTAATCCAGCAGCTGCCAGCTCCGCGATCGGGGGTGCATCCATGTGGCCTTCTTCCGCAACGGTAGTCGAAAGAGAGTGTTGGTTAACAGGAGGCGATGTTCGGTGAAGGTACACAAGAGAAGAGGACCATTGCTGTTGCATCCACCGATCTCGCGAAGACCCAGCACTACCCTCCTCTCAGCACAGTCTGTCCCTACGCAGGCACTGAAGTCGCCAAGGACAACCAGTTCCTCCGCCTTCGACACAGACCCCGGGGGGGGGCGTGCCGATCTTCCTAGAACTTGGTTTTCGCTTCATCAGAGTCGGTCGTTTGCACACCACTACCATCCCGAGTCTTCTTTTTAACCAGACTGTTTCGCACTCCTAGCTAATCGTATTCCTAAAGGTAACCGTATAAGATGCATTCGGAGGCGACTGCAACCTAACCGTCCGTCTCTGGCGGCCTTTCGCAAGCCACGACGTCCAAAGCGCCGTACTCGAATTACAGCAACGAAACTATGTGCAACGTCGGCCTCACGCTTACCGCACATTCAAGTCATGAGTTTAGATGCAGCGACTGCCTGAACATATTCCCGACCTACGCGTGCCACAATACATTACTGGCTCTGTTCCTCAAGTCGAACAGATTTTAGAGTTGCGAAAATTGCCATAGCAGTAATCAGAAGACGAGATGGCGAGCTTGCGTAGCCTCCGATAAATTCTCGTCGGGCCAGTACAATTATATGGGAACGGGGTGGAAGTAAAAACACGTCAGTGATAAGATAAGTCGATTAAAGTTCGCCTCAAAACACAGGCCGGGTGTGGGAATGTGGGGAAGGGGGGTGGGGAGACGTAGCAGACACTGTCAGGGGCGGGGTGAGAGCGGAAGGGCGCGGATAGTTGCGGCATTAGTCGAGCCTTGACCACGCTGGGTGCGGAGTCTGAAAGTGGTTGTTCTATGCGTACAGGATTGGTTTTCGTAGCCTGATGGCGGCCGCTTCTGTTGTTGCTAACAGGCACTGGCCCAGTAGCTTAGGCTAGCTCGATGAGACCTTATAGATCACACGAAAAGCTTCGTTGGGATCCACACGATGTTCGGAGCCAACAAAATGCGCGAGAATGACGCTACTTATGTTCCTAGTTTAGCCTTTTCCCAGCCGTGCCGACAGGTGTTCTCGTATTCTTTTGGATAGACGCCGACTCGTACGACCAATATAACCTGCACCATAGGAGCAAGTGAAGGAACAGATGCACAAGTTTTTAGCAGGGCGTAAATCTCACAGCTTTATCAAGGCGTCTCTTTAGGAGTTCACTCGCAGCGTCCCCTTGAAAAGGTACTTTAAGGGATGGAGTTTTCTTTTCGGCAGTCCGTGTGGCAGGTTTTACCGGTCGTTCGGCCATATTCTTTGCAATAAACCTGTCCGGGTGTCCGTTTTCAGTAAGGAAGTCCTAGTTTTTTCTAAGTTCCTCCTCGATGCTATCTGTTGAGCAAGCTCTTCTAGATCTTTGTGCCAAACATCAGACTAGATTTCGTTTTTGTTGTAGGGGTATGAAATTAGCGAAGTTTGTGTATTGTCCAGACAAACACATTTCATCTAATCAACTCTTCCAAGTCTGATGTTCCCCCATCACCCCTTTTGGAGCGTTGTCATTGTGTCACCAAATATTCTTGCATCCGCAGCATATGTGGGCTGAAGGCCTATCCGCTCAGATTAGCAAAGTTAACAGATCCGGGTTGATGATTTGAAGAAGATGGGCTCACCGGAACGGGCTTATTTGGATGCTGACATTTCAAAGAGCTTGGCCGTCTCTCCATTGTCAAAACGTAAAATGCACTTAATCGATCAGAAACTTCGAGTGGCATGTTGAGTTGGTCGGCCTCATGTTGATCGATTTTTCTCTCTTCTTGCTGTTTAGGTCTCTCAGGAATGGTTGACGGGCATTTTGTTTACGTGCGCTGTCAGTCACCACCACATCGTTGAGGGGAGGTGATTGAACCTTTGTCGGGTGGTCGGTCTGGCTGTTCTTGTTCTTCCTCACCGAATACACTCGCCGTCTGGTCTTCCTGCAGCTCACAAAGTCCTACGCCATCACAATCGTAGAGCTCAGGACCAGACAACCACACCGGACTTAGAAGGCCATACGGAGACAGCCCGACGGCAAGTGTACTAGATGAGGAAGAACAAGAACCGCCAGACCGACCACCCGACAAAGGTTCAATCACCCCCCCCCCCCGACGGAGTGGTGACTACTCACAAAGCAAGCAGATAACAAGCCCGTCAACCATTCCCCGAGAGGCCGAGGCAGCGAGGAGAAAAATCGATCAGCATGAGGCCGACCAACACAACATGCCACTTGAAGTTTCTGGTCGATTAAGTGCATTTTAAGCTTTGAAAATGGAGAGACGACCAAGCTCTTTGAAACGTCAGCATCTAAATAAACCCGTTCCAGTGAAGGTCTATCCCCTAGGGACACGTCGGTCGATTAGCAGTCGAAGCGAAGCGTAAGAGTTAACCTTTAGCATGGGTTATTTCGACACATTTCCATCTGCTAAAGAAGGGTTTTGACGCTTTTCTGCGCATGCAACCCCTACTCCTTTACCATATTCGCAGGCGGCCCTCCTAGATAGACTCTCTGTTCAGGGGCAATAATATTTAAAGGAAGTATTTAGCACCGCTTGTCGAGAAATCAACACTTATTGATTTACCTTCATTATTCTGACCTTCAGAAAAGGCTCTTATTGATGCTGAGATTCTCCTTCTCAACATGTGCTTCGATGACATCGAAGGTTATGTCGGTCATATCGTCAGGCTAAACAGGGCTCGGTCAACTAGTTCACTGAACAAACCAACTGTCGATGATAATGTCTCCGTTGCTGCCAGTGACGAAAAGAAGAAGAAGAAAAAACGTTTGGTCTTCAGAAAACGCTCTACAGCCAAGCCGAAAGAGAAGGATCTGCCAA
>CACRXP010000684.1:151785-177540 GCA_902702965.1 Spirometra erinaceieuropaei | reverse complement strand
TCGTTGCCCCGCTCTTCCCGGCCGAAGCCATTCGCCTCATCCGTGACTCCCTCATCGAGCCGGAGGTGAGCATGTGGCATGAACTGGGTGACGCGTGGTGTATACCAAGGTGAGCAAACTCTCCCCCACCCCCGGTCTCTGCCCCCTGTTTTTATTCCATACTACCCCTCTTCCACGTCCACTTCCACTTTACGGCTGCTATTTTCACGCAATCGCATTGAATACAGTCCGCTGACAGGTAGTGTGTGGACTTTCGGCTGTAAACCGCACTGAATCATGACAGTTCACTTGGGCAACCGTTATTCGCCCCTCAGACAAGGCGGATGATACAGAGCTAGTGTAGGCTGGTCATCGTAGTATCATGGCGGCAGTAGATGCCGGTGGCCTGACAAGCCAGACACCCTAGAAGAGGGTCCGCTCCCTGGGAATGCGCATCAATTCTTGATGAAAATACGATTTACACCTGATATGACTAGCTGTCTTCTTGATTATAACGAAGTTGCTGCTACCTGTTTATTGCCAAGGTCCACTGGGAAACTCAATGGACGGAATTGATCGCCACAGTGTCCCGCATCTTGTCGATAAAATCGTTCAAACACTCGATTTGCTGAGGAGTTTCACCAGTTTTACCAGAGGCTGATTACCGACTTAACAGTAAACAAGGCACGATGGCGCAGGCTTCAGTAAAGCCCAGAAGTAAACTAAGCGGGTTACTGGGTCTAAATAATGAATACCTGTGAACCATTAATGGTATTGCCGCCAGGATAAAGAAGGTTGAGGTCTGGTCCCTCAACTTCACCATACCATTCTTAAGAGTTCAGTGAAGACAGCGTAACAAAAAACCCTGTTAACTAGCTTCTTCTTTTTCATGTTTATGTCTCGTAGTCCGGATATCCCCTAGAGGCCTAGATGGTTTCTACAGATTTCAACTTGTTTCAAGCACCCTAACTGCTATGTGAAGACAGCCTCTGCAATCATAAATATCTACGCGTATTAGGGCATCCGCAGTAATTGAAACGTCCAGATGCCGGGTGGATGATAAATATGGAGACTAAGTCTCGTCGAAAGAGAGAAAGAGCCGCTAATCACGTGCGGAATAAGGGGGAACTCTCTGAACACCGACAGCGTGGAGCCTAACTTTTTCCAGAGTTCTTACTGTGCGATCTGAAAATTGTCTGTTTCCCTGAAGTGTGACCGCTAGAGTACGTCCCATGCAGCATTAAAGTATGAGGCACATGATGATGTTTCCGCCACTATTACGGTAGTGTTGCTGAAAACGCCGGCCGCAATTGTGTTGTCAACGCAGATGCCTAAGCCGTGCATGTGACCCCGACTACCACGAACTTTAGGCCCAGTCCCGAATGGAAAGAGGAGATGGATGCCAGTTGGGAGGATCATTTATTCTGGAGAAGGAACTAGTGGGAGTCAGCGGCTAGATGATAGTGCATCCGGCGCCCCCGGAACGACGTCCCAAGTGTCAGTAAGCGAATGCGTCAAAGCGCCCTAAGCCAGGACACGTTTGGCTCGGCCTTGAATCTGGTTGGCCAGTTGGAAATCCGAGTGGGGAACTCCAGACAGCCCTGATTTGCGAGAGACCCAGCGTTACGGCAGGCGCTCAGAGTAGGGTCACTACATTGCGGGGGCTCTGAATGACCAGACCAGAACTCCGCGGATGCACTGGAAGATTGATATCCCCGAGGGCTGCACTCGTGCGCCTCTCTGTGTTACTGTTGTCAGTATCGCGGCTGCCGAGGCGTACACTCCAGCGCATCTTGAAGAGTATAGATAGAATAAGGCTTTCTACGGCAAGCTAGAGAGTGGATTCAGAAGTTTTTTCTAAGCGTGATAACCATGGTGGAGGCAGTAGACGTCTCTATGTTGATTAAAGAGGGAAACAGTTGGCTCGAATTGCATGGGCAGTGTGGGCAGTTTGGGCGGGTGCGGTGGGCGCATATCTGTTGCTCCAGACACTGGTTTTCCAGTCTCTGGGCGATGGTCTCGCACGTGACTGATCAGCCCGATATGTAATGTGCGTGTACAGGGGCAATGTGGGCAGGATAGGCTGGAAGCTGCTGAGTCAGTTGCGGTAGAGATGTTGTTAGTGTTCGTCACGCTGGTAGATAGGAAGTGGATAATGCGATAGATAGGAGAGTTGTCGGGTGTACAAGGTGTGCTTAGCGTTGCGATAGTGCGATGAACTCAGCCGTCATGGGTACGCATGTGGTCCCATACGGTGGGCAAATGAGTGTGTGCAGTGCGAATAGTGGAGGCAGATGCGGCGGGTGTATATTGGGGCTCTTGTCATTTGTATGCCGATCTCGGTATGAGGGATTCGAAACTAGCTGACCAGGCCAATACGTGAGTTGAGGGTACGATCGCAGTTCGGACAAGTAGGGATCGGACCCACATTGTTGGTGGTGATGCTGGTGGCGGCGGCGGCGGTGGTGGTGGTGGTGGTGGTGGTGGTGGTGGTGGTGGTTGACGAGCTGACGAGTATACTTACAACAACATACTTCTGGTTTCTCGTAAAAGAGCGCTATATCTTCCAAGAGCGTTGTGACAAAAGGTTTCTTTTAATTGTAGTCAGGGTAAGGGTGGCTATGAGTCAAGTTAATCGGCCAAGTGTAAAATACACCGCCAACTTACGAGTTGACTCATTAGCCCTAATGCAGACAAACTTGTCTAAAGGCGGTGTTAAAAGCCATTTGTACGACTGCTGGTTTTGTAAATGCTAGTGGCACATCGAATGTCTATAGCCACTGGAAGTGAGTGATTTTACTGAACGCTCTAACTAGTCAGTAATTCCAAGATCAGCAACAAATAGCGAAGCGGGCGGTTACGCCCGTAATGGGGCCATCGCGACCTGTGAAAATGAGATATCAATGAAGGTTGGGAGGCATGAAAGTCGCCTACCTACGGGAATGAAAGACAGTGAGGTTGGAGCAGGAAAGAAGGAAAGATTACCAGGAAGTGCGTTGGAGGGCACAAGTACTCCAGGATCGTCTAAAGGTTTCTTGAAAATGGATTCGCGGATAGTCTGATAAAAGTAAGGAGTTAAATCTAGTTTACGCGATTTCTCAAAATGAAAGGCACATCGTTGTTAAGACCTGGGATAATGTAGACGGCAAATCTTGGAATAAAAAATAGTTCTCAGCCATGTCGTCAAATTGGGGTAGTCAATGTAATTGGCCATTAAACTTTGCCTAGCGAGGGCGAGCAGGGCGTATGTCACTGGGTGCAAGGACGGTGGCCGCGACCATATATTATCGTCCTAAAAAGTTCCTGGGACTCTTCTTCAAAGAATTTCCAGAACTAGTAATCGTTCCGTCAAGTTAACCTCCTACTATTTTATTTCTACTCATATAAGGTTGATTTCTTCCGTACATTACTGCCGCATAGTCGAGATAACGGGAATTTCACCCCATCACAACTGCTGGGCTTATCGTTATACTCCCTGGATTTCTGACGCTCAAAAAGACCCCTGAATCGCATTACCGCATGCCAAGCCAAAAGCTGCCGAGCGAACGTTAAGTGATCACCTTGCATCCTCTGCAACCGCCACCCAGCACAACAAAAGAAGGGCGTCACGATAGCTACCTGAATGCGGACGTGAGCGCCTACCTGCCTCTCGCACGGATGCGTGCAGTTGCTCGTGTTTACCGGGTGTGCAGAGCGATCGGCATATGCAAATGTGGGCGATTGCGCCCGCTGTGAGATCGGTCACACTCTCCGGTGCGCACTCACACACACACACACGCACACACACACACACACCTGTCTTTGTTCTGTCCCCGTCTTACAGAGCACTGACAGAGCACTGTGAACAGCACTCAGTCCCCCGCCCCCCCCCCCCCCCCAATCTGAGCAAGTTGTGTGGCCAGAGCCAATCGAAGCCCGCACATATGGCTACAGGCTTCGGCAACAATTCCGACTTAGTAACGTGCTTTGAGAGGACGCGCTGGGCAGGGCCAAATCCGCTCAGCATTTTCTTTTTGATTAGACATGAGTACTCGCGTCAGGTTCGGTGTCATTCAGTATCCCACTATCCCGTGTGACTATGAGCGAAAAAAGAGTTAGTGTGAATCGACAGACTTGGCTGTTTCTGCGAAAAGTGGCTAAGCGCCACAAGTGAACTCGGCTAACTATAAATGGAGCTCTCTGAACAGCCATATGCCTCGGTATTCAGGTATAAGATAGTCTATTTATTTTAGCTTTGTCAGATAGGAATCTTTATTTTCCCCGTGTTAGCGAGCCCTCCTGTGCCTGGCAAATAAATGCAATACGGATGCTTTTTGAAACAGTTTTCGCATTAAGCAGTGACCTCACGCCGAAGCAGATTTGGGCTTTGGCTAGTTTTCTTCACCTGAGTAAACAATGATGCGTTTGTATGCACTTTGGCTATACCTCTGATTTTCATTTTTGGTTCACAGAGAGCAGTGGCATGAAGACGTGCCCGTATACATCCCCGTGTTTAAGTGTGGTTTTCGGCCCAATCCGGACCAATACCACTTTTCGCTCTTTAAGAAGGTGGATAATACAACACTGAATGATTCCGAAAGTGTGGTGAGTTCCTCACTTGACTTCCTTTGTGTTGTACTTGTTTATTTCTCCGAATTTTGGAATTCTTATATGGAAAATCATCCATCCAATTGAATGAGTGTGAGGGGGCGGCGTTTGCCTTCCCGATGAGGTTTCTGCCATATCTGGGGTCCAACCCACCTCTGTGCTTTCATTATTACGTCCTCCCCTATCCCCACCTTTCCGAAGCTACCAGAATTACCTCTTGAAGCCTTCACAGTTGCTTCTTTGTCTCTTCTAAGTGTCCACTTGGTCTTAACTTGTCGATCTTACGAAGAAGAAGCCATTTTATCTGACCGTCCTAGTTTGTTTCTGCCAACCAAATTATTCCCCGAGCTGTGTCTTTTTTACAGCGTTCAAAAACAACCACTGCTTCCAGTGTGCCTGCCGAGTTCGCTTCGAATGCTGAATACTACCAATTCCTGGTACAGCGACGCGCGCAGTACGTCCCTTCCCATTGCCTTGTGTATATTTGTCAAAAGCACTCCAGAATAACCAAACCCCATTTGTTCTCATAAAGTCTCCAGTGCTCCTGAGGTCTGCACTAAAGGGCTTTGCCCGCTGCTCTGAAGATGCGATTGTTTAGCAGGGGTGGGACTTCGTCCATCACTTCTGCTGCCGTCAAAAATACTTCAGGTTTTATCCTATAAAGCATTGCGCGATATGGCATTTAAATTGTGAAGTTTCCCAAATTGTTTGGTTGTCAAATGTATTTTCGGAGATTTTAGCTGGTCGATAAACAGATTCTGAGTGGTTAAACGTTATCTTTGGGCGTAGGCGATTCACGATGACTGTTCCCCTTTCACTGTCGCCTTAACTTGTCTTTAACAAGATTCGTGGAAGTGCCTTTTTACGTTTCGTCCTATTTTGAAGGTTTGCCAAGGTGAAGCGTGACTTTGTGGCCGAGAATACGCAGGAGCTATCGCTGAAGGCAGGCGAGTACGTCGAAGTTCTGGACAGCTCGAGAAACTGGAATCGTCTACGAAATAGGAAAGGGATGGAAGGCTATTCACCATATACAGTGTTAGACTTCAACGTACCCTGAACAATCTACATCTCTTCCTTTCACTTCGAACTCCCTCTCTCGCAGCCCTCTCTTTCTTGAAGACTAAGCCGATACTACTGATTAGTGGCCGCAACGGTTTAGTCCTCCCCACTCCCCACGATTCCCAGAATTTTAGGTTGCGGCCGCCAACCCTGCTGATTCTTTCTGAAAGCGGCAGCTTCTGAGCTATAATGCTTTTGTTTTCGACTCAAGTATTTATTCGAAGGAGATCCTGTTTCACAGATTCTTCGATGCTGTCTGCACGCCACGAATTTCCACTCTCTGTAACATTGCTCCTCTACTTTTAACAAGTTAATGCGAGATTTGATGTCCACTGCTCGTGCACAGGTCTCTTTTTTCCTAATTTGCCTTTCCAGCCTTCTTCCACACTACTCCATCTCTTACCTCTGTGCGCAGTCGTCCGCCAGATTGTATGCCCATTTTTTCGACCGGTCAATAAACTTGCTGCTTTATATCTGGAATCGCACCTTACTGAAAAAATGCTTAGTAGGTGGTGTTGCACGATGTAAACGTATTTCCGAAAGAACGACCGGTGTAAATCGAATGGGTCCACACCTTTCGTGCTTGCTCAAATGCATTAACACTTGGTCCTGCCTCAGATAAAGACTGAAGCAAGCCCGCTTGTCTTCAGAAAAATCTCTGCAAACGCCAGGTTTAATCGTTCCGCCCCAGTTGAATGCATCTGAAATTCGGAACGAATGCTCAGGAGAAAAGATTAACACAAATCCCCGAGATATATATATACGAGCGCTTTGGAGAATTTGTGACGCTTCAGGGAGAAAACCTGACATCTTAGCGGAAATAAACTTAATTAGATATCCGGTTTAGTAATCACTCAGGTATCAAGCGCCGCGTCTTTTTGCAATGTCAGTAGCAAGGAAATTGCGACTGTCGAAAATAACTGTACAGAAAAAAACCGCACGAATTTCCGGTCGTTTTTTTATACGACACTCGTTCACTTTTTTCATTAAAGTATTGTTCATTTGACGCGGAGAGCAGATACAGTAACAGGGCCGTGGCCATTTAACATTGCCCTCTACACAGAAATTGGTCTTAACAGACTTAAGAAAACAGCTCTTGATGTGTTCTTCCGTTGAAAAATAGGGCTTTCGTCAAGGGTATGGTTTGTTACCGGGGTTACTTACTCCAGGGAGCAATTGTACTAAAAGAACATAACTGGCGATATTTATTTATTCGTGCCAGAGAAATAAATGAAAAGACCTGGCGACCCCTGTTGCGTGAGGGTGGTCCGAATGCTTTAACTTTTTGACAATGCCTGCAAAGTGACATTAAATTCAATTTACTATTATCTTTAAATGGTAAAATAGCATACCCTCATAATTGGTGACACTAAGGAAGATCAAAATTTGTGATACCACAAATTTCTTAGAGGTCCAGCTCTTTTGCTGAACATAAATACTCTCCGGAGTAAGAAACCCCGACCATAACATAATCTTGTCGGGTTTCCTACTCTAGGGAGCAAAAAAGGGAAGATAAATAATAAATGTGCTCTGCTTCAGTTATCTGTGCCCATAATCATCTCTTTCGTCTTTTGGCATAGCAGTTCAGCTTTAGGGATGTCCGTAAGTTAAAGTAAGAGCATTAAATTTTGGCATACGTTTCTGTCAAACACTGAAAAATTCTGCAGCGATAAAAAGGAGATGAAAACGATATTGGGTGACATTCTTAGTTAAACCTCTTAGTCATATCGGCTCGGCGACTTAATCCACAGGGGGCTATCGTGTAGGCGGTCCCTCAGAACCGACTTCGCTGCAAAAGCATGTTACGGTGCAGAAGCGAGTTTTCGTTTACGAAGATGGCTGAATATGATGTTGTTGAGCATGGTTCTTGTCAGATTATTCTCGCAGGTTTAGGGCACGAAACACGTTGTCGTAAAGTTGATCGAGCGTATCCCAACGTCGCCCACACCTGAATCGGCTTGTCGCGGCAGCCTAAGCCGCAGGGGGACCCCCTTGCCACTACGAGTTTTCATGCCCAGTCCCGAAGAGAAGGAGAAGGTACTGGACGCCAGTTGAGAGGATACTGTATTCTGCACAGAATAACTGGCGAACGGGTAGAAAAAAAATTTGGCAGCTAGACGAGTGAACCAGTCCGGTGCCGTGAGAGCAGTGTCCCGAGTGACAGTGGCAAGCACCTCAAAGCTTCTTCAACGAGAGCATGCCTGAGTTGGCCTTAAGATGATTAGCCGGTTTGGACAGCCGTGAATGACCGAGAATCAGGCTGCCACTGGTGCCCACATACATGTACTCGTGAGGGGCGCAGCGTTGCAACAGACACCCGGAGCAGGGTCACTAGAGGTTGATCAGGCAAGAAGACCGCTCGTACAATAAATATGTGGTAGAGAATGCGGGTACATGTACAGTGGGTGGCGTATCTCATAAAATGTTAGGCACAATTCTCAAATGTATTTTCGGTTAGAAAGGACTACCTAGGTAGGATTGTAATATTGGTTATCATGCAGTATAATCCAATATGTTGCAGTCACACCGGGATGCCGGTTATTGAATGTACTTCATTCCGACTGTCTGTGAGGATCACAGTGACTAAAAATTGGCTGCTTAAGCAGTATGCTTTTTTCATGTCTCCCAGATACGCCTATAAATTCAAATATGTTTTATGTAAAACGTGCGCAAAATATCAGTTCTCCTACTCATTTGGTAGCCACTCGTGTGTTCTTCAAATTTTCTACTCGAAGAGTGGGTATCGTTCAGTTTTAAAAAGGTTTTGCAATCACCAAGTCGTCGTGAACCCGATATGTCTTTGCGTTTGCGTTTATCCTTTACAAAATATACCTTGTATTCTTTCCATATAGGGGAAACCTCGTAATCTTCTACATCCTCTAGGGCTCATAAACTTCTGCAATGGATCTGGTCCATGCTGCCTAATTCATAAGGAGCGTTATTAAAGCAACAGTCACGATGGTATCGCTGCTTGGCCGACGTTGGCCTGGCAGGTGGTCGACTGTTCAGGAACTCTATCACCAAATCGAGGCCTGTTTGGTTGGGGAAGCCAATAGATCAGTGTGCGTCCATTCATGTTTGAAAAAAATATCTGATCTTCAGCGACAAAGAGTGGTGGGTGGAGAGGCACTGATAAACTTTAGTTCGATGAAGTTCTTATGAACCATCTGTGGATTATCTGCACCGCGTGCGAGCGCGAGTTCGCGTTTCCGGACCCAGCTGATGGTCAGGGTTGAGACTGGTTGAATGAAGGAATATTAAACCTCAGGGGGCACCGCATCAATCTAACCCAGACGAGTGTGTCCTATGACGTGATCAGCGTTAGCCCCCCCCACTGTTTGGCTAGTCCGTGCTTTATTGTCTGGACTGCGCGCTCTACAAGGTCATTAGAAGCAGCGTGCTACGGGGCAGTAGTTAAATGTCTAATTCAATTTTTCTCCATGAATTCTTTAAATTCTGCACTACTAAAGGCCGGGCCCTTGTCTGAACGACCATTTCAGGTATCACAAAAACAGAAAAAAGGTTCGCAATTTGTTGGTTGTAGTCAGTGAAGAACAGGAATTTCCTGTCGGAATCGAATTAATCCATTTATTGTGGGCGTCAACCACCACCAAGACCATATGGCCTTGGAATGGCCCAACATAATCGACGTGTACCCCCCTCTTCCACAGTGAGTCGGGCCAGGCGCAAGGCTTCAGAGGCACCTTCGGTAAGAGCTTCTGTGTTATTTGGCGCACGTGACATGCATTCACCAAATTTTCGATATCTGCGTCAATTTTGGGCCACCAAACATAACTGCGGGCTAGAGCTCTAATTCTAACTGTATCAGGATGATTCTTATTGACCCAACTGTGAAAAACTCGGCGCCTCGGTTGGATTCGAACCCACGCAGTAAGGAGAAGGCTTTAGTACGGCCAACGCTCTAACCATTTGAGCTACGAGGCCCCGCCGGACGACTCGAATTTAATCACATTTGGGTCAAGTTTACCCGCCCAACCTACTGCAACGTCTGGAATCCACCAAATCTGATACAGTAAGTTGACTGCCCAAGCAGGATTTCCTAGTTAATTCACCTAGAATCCACCAGCTGACTACCAGGCTCACGTAATTCATAGGTATTTTATTCAAAAATCTGCCAAAATACCTATGTATCAGGATGAGCATTATGCACGTCTCTGAGGATGGCCCGTTGGCCTTGTGATGGCACAACTAACGATCGCCCCGTCTTGTAGACCCAACTCATTCTGACGACTGAATAATGGTTGAAAATCAGAGGAGGAAGAGAACGGCCAGCGAGATTGCAAGGACCTTTTTACCCAACTTAGATGAGGGTCCTTCGATGTCCACTGTCGAACTTGCTGACAGCTTACAGGTGCGTTGACTAGGTTTTGCAAAAGATTCACGGTCTTAAAAACAGGTGCCCCGTTAACGCCATCGTCTACAATGGGAAGCCTACTTAAGGCGTCAGCCACTACGCTTGCACTACCCGTATTTCATTGCATATGTGCAAGCAGACAGAATGAGTGCCCATTCTCGGCGAGGGCATCTGTTGTATCCCTCGTCTTTCTCCCAGCAAACCTAAGAGGGGTTTGTAATCACTGTGAATCTCGAAGGGTCGGCCGAAAAGATACAGGTGGAAGCGATGTGAGTCAAACATTATTGCTAACGTCTCCTTGTCTAGTTGTGAATAGTTGATTTCCGCCTGGAACAGGGTTCTTGATGCAAAGGCAGTCGGCATCTTCGCACCAGAAGGCATTCAGTGTATTAGAACCGCACCTACGCCGTAGGGAGACGCATCGCATTTCAGTATGATTGGCTTTTCAGGGTCATAATGAAGTAGGACAGATGAGTAGGCAAGGGCCGCCCTTGCCTGTTCAAAAGCACTTTGTTCGACCTCCGACCAGTTCCAGCAACGATTCTTTTCAATTAGTCGATAGGCTTTCGAATTGTGGCCGATTGATTCATTAAGCGACTAAAGTGGGTGACCAACCCCAGGAATGAACGCAATTGACTAGTATTGTTGGGGTGCGGCGTCGTCTTCAAGGCTTTGAGCTTATGTTCGAATGGATGGAGGCCAGTTTTATCCACCTTTAAGCCCAGGTATTTCACCGAGTCGGCAAGTACACTTATCTTTCCTGAGTTTAAAACCCGCGTCTTCTAAACGTCATAACACGATGTTTAGTCTCTAGATGACTGTGTTCAGATGGGCCGATGACTAATATATCGTCAAGATATGCGCAAACGTGAGGTACATACTTCATAAGGTTATCAATCAAGCGTTAAAATAAACCTGAAGCCGAAATTGCTCCAAATGGTAGCCTTTTGTATCGAAATAAACCTCGATGCGTATTGATGGCGATGGCGTCTCGGGATTCAGTATGTAGGACGATTTGGTTATAAGCACGCTTCAGGTCCAAAGTTGTAAATTCACGATCACCTGAGAGGAATGCCTACAGATCCTCAATGCGTGGGAGGATAAATATTCAGTTTAGTTGCCTAGTTGATCGTCAGCTTGTAGTCGCCAAAGCTACGCACGTAATCATCGGATTTAAGAAAAGGAACTATTGGGACTGCCCATTCCGAATACTGCACGGACTCGATAATGTCCGCCTTCTGTAAACGATCCAGCCCTTATTCGACCTTCGGTGCGACTGCATAGGGAACTGTACGAGCCCTGAAGAACCAGGGCCGAAAATCTGACTGAAACTAGAACTTAACAGGCGGACCGCGGTAGTGGGTAGCAGAATCGTCACGAAATAGTTCCTTATGATTTACCAAAATGGAATCTAAAGCCTGATTTGCACCGATCCAATGTACATAGGACAGTACAGAAGGCACGCATTTAACCCAATGCCGTCCGAGATTTTTACGCTGGCTTTCTCCCACCACATGAACCGGCAAATAATGAAGTTCCCGCTCATGCTCGACTGTGGCTGTAAAGACCCCTCGAACCTCTACGTTCTGTCCAGTGTAACTACGGAATGTTGAACTAGCCGGAATGAGGGAGGGTAATTTCTGAAGAGAGGCCTCATTGATGCGAATAACAGCTTGGCCAGTGTCGATTTCAAACTTAACGGTATGGCGACCAACCAGAAGCGTGGTGGCGTAGGGCGATTGGGGCGGCGGTTTGGCCGAAAACGTTCGGAGTATCGCCTCACCATCCCCAGCCGGATTAGGGTAGGTCGTATGCGTGTATAGTTCGCTCGTCTTTTGGAGAAACACAATCGTCCGATTTGCCCGATTTTTTTTGCAAAACTGGCATACCGTCATCTGGTGTCTACAGTCTGACCACCGGATATGATGCTGACCACAACGGTAGCAGGATGGCAGTTGTTTTGGGGAGCTGATGATCGCTGTTTAGGCGGAGACACAGCAGTGTCGACCAGGGAGATAGCCATTTCAGATTCCAAGGATGCTTTCACTCCATCTTCTCACTGATTCAGCTGCTGAAGGTTTTGCCGCACGCGCTCCTGATGACTGGCAATATCACAGGCTTTCTCCCATGACAAATCCTTCTTCTCTGATAAGACATTTTCGCGAGCTTTTTCATCGGGCAGGCCGACGATCAACTGCTTGGACGAGCATTGCGTGCTCGAAGTTGTTTGCCTTGATCTCTTTATACACACAGTCAATGGATGGCCAGAGTCAGATTAGTAATAAAATCACTGACACATTCATTGGATTCTTGACGCATTTGACAAACCCGATAGCGACTGAGAAAGACGTCTTTTTTTCCCCACACTGACTTGAGTTTTGTGAAGGCTGTTTGGAGATCTATTGCCTTTTGTAGATTGAGGGCATCGAAATATCGTTGTCACAACTCTCCGAGATTCGTCCGGAGGAGTTTCGACTTAGATGGTATGTCTAGCACAATCGTACGTGACAAAATCGGGAGTAGTTCAATACAATCCTCAAATATCTTCCTTCATTGCAACCACGAGTCATTTGAGGGTTTCTGGGTGTTCTTTGGCCAGAAAGGCAACGGTGTACGCAGCAATGTAGAAATGTTCGTTAGGCTGCGTCGACAATGTTATGCATGCAAAACAGGTTAATTGGAAATATGACGAGTACTGAGTACGATAGACAGCGCAAGTGAGGTGGCTTGTGGAAACGGCCGGGGATATGGCAAGGGGAATGTCATAGGCTGATGGGTGGCCAATTAGCACAGTGGTCTGAACAGGGGTACATGACCTTGATCGTTCGCTTGTCACGCGCGTGGCATTATGTCCTTACAGTACGGGCAGCATACACTGCATCCACCATGACGAAAGACAACATTCGGGATGGCGGCAGGCCCATTTTCCAGCTGGGATCCCTGCCACCCTCCCCCCAATTGTAGTAGGCAAAAATCCTGGTCGTGTTTATTGTGAACCAGGGGTCGTGGTGGCACGCCTACGCGCGGATCCGGTAGTGCCAGCCGCCTGTACTCCCTCCGGATTCCGGTCTTGACACCAGGCCCAGTTGAAAGAAATGAGTGCATCGAACGCTGTCAAAGTCTACTACCACTGTAAATCAGGCACGGGTCCCCGAACATACTCCCCACTCCTGTCGGGCACACGGTGGACATCGTCGGTCCCGACGGTCGAGCTGTCGTCACTTGTACTCCTGGACCACGGCGGCGGATCCTTGAGGGCTTACGCACAGTAAAGTTATCTGGACTAGTAGTTGCACGATATGCACAACCCTCCCTACACTTTTGATTAACGTTATCACTGTCGACCTCTGTGGTTTCACAGATACCTCCTAAGATTTAGCGAACATACCAGACTCATTGCAATCGCCCAGACCCCTTGCGGGAGACCCAGTTGCACGTATCACTCCGAAAAATATAACTATTCTAACCTTGGTCGTTCGGAGGAACAATCCCCAGGCAGTCTATCATAAGGACGTAAAGATGCGACGACTCGCCTTCCTCTGGGGCGCAATTCGAAAAAAAACGGCGGTTCCTGAGACGTTGACCACCATGCCTGCAGACTGGCCATACACAAACTGACGACACTTCCGCAAGACATCAGAAAAGCAGCATTCTTCGGGATCAGGAACTCAGGTGCGCTACGATACAACACCCCTAGAACACTGAGGTACACAAAATCACACCGTTAGGAATGACCCGCATGGAGAACCCGAAGTCAATCGGCAAAATACTGAGACACCCCAGGCATAAAACGAATGAAACCCAGCGTGAGTGCATCCCGCATGCAGCGGCTCATGTTGGAGAAACAACCAGCATCCGTCACGCTTTACTTCTCAATTACGGTGCTTCAGAAACCGGCATCCGCACCGCATGCGTCCAGCTACCACTGATCTCACTTTTTGTGCACTCTTCGCCTGTTAGGGGATAGCGCAGTTATCCCGGCAACTCAAGGATCACGCCGAATGGCATACCGACTCGCCCCTCGGTAAGTGAGTTCGGTGCTGATTTGCCAACCTACACGCGTTACTGCAGTCCCCGTGACGAAGACGGGGTCAGGGACTGCAGGCCACGGAAAACTAGCACCCACCCGCGGTTTGTCTACACCTTCAATGTACGAGAAGAATGGCATCTCCCCGGCCGACCGAACCCTCCGTTGTCCATGGGCTTCCCGCCAAAACAAGACGGGAAAACACAACAAAATGGCAGTGACGACCAAAGGATCGAGGGCGGCAGTGCAACCCGTCTTAGCAGCAAATCGTACAACGGTGCATCGCGCACATTTGCATTGGATCAGTGATGATTAGCACCACGTCCAGGTCGCGGCATAGATGCACAGTCTACATCCAACAAAGCAATAAAGGGATCCAATTTAAAAATGGACCAACCATAAACTCATCATAGTGCAAGAGTGACAATTCCGTCAAGCATAATGGTAATCCCCCGGCGTCCGGAGAAAATAAGACGAAGGAAGGCATGAAACATTGTGCGCACAAACCCGGGGCTCCTAAAAAACCTGAACGCGATAGCGTCCGGGAATCATCAAAATCTCAAGTTACGACCGAAATCACGGTAGAAAAGCCACTTCACTAAACGTTGGATATGCGATCTATGCAGTCCTGCCCATTCACGTAAAAATGCAAACAGGGGCCAAATATGTAATGTACAAAAAATTATTCACATAGGGAAAAAAACTAGGATTCAGCTTTTAATGCGACTTCAGAGGAGTCACTCTCCCCTGAGTCCATATTATCACCGGGCGAAGCGCTTTGTAACGTTTTGACTGGAGATGGAATTACATCCATATCTTCAGGTCCAGCCAATTTCACACCAACAACTGGGACAGCGGATGGTTTTGTTTCCTCTTCTACTTCATTTACCTCGGGTTTTTCTTCCGAAAGACCGTTCACGGTTTCTGTCTCATTTTGTTCTGGCTCTTGTGCAACGACCGAGTCTTCCCCTCGTTCGGAGATAGAATTAGTTTCGTCCGACTGTTTTTCCCCATTCTCGTTCTCGGACCGGGACGGACTCGGAGGGGTGTCTTGGGCTTTTTTAGCCTTTGAAACATCTTCAGACCTAAGCTTAGATCGAGACCGAGATCGGTGGTTTCGAGAGCTCTTGTCAGTTCTACCCTTGGTTTTGTCACGTTCCCGCTCTCTGTCTCGATCACGGGAACGATCCCTTCTTCGACCTCTGCTTGAATCTCTATCCCGTTCACGCTCCTTATCACGCATGCGAGACCGGTCTCGTTCGCGCGATCGGCCGCGTTCTCTCTCACGGGGACGATCATGATCCTTTTCGCGAGAACGCTCACCGTCCTTATCACGGGAACGTTCACGTTCCCTGTCCCGAGAGCGTTCCAGATCCTTATCACGGGAACGCTCACGTTCTTTCTCTCGTGCAGGCTCTGGTCCCTTTTCCTTCGAGCGTTCACTATCTTTTTCCCGAGAACGTTCGACGTATTTATCACGCGAACGTTCTCGAACCCTTTCCCTTGAGCGTTCCCGGTCCTTGTCCTTTGACTTTTCCCGATCCCTTTCGCGTGATCGGTCACGGTCTTTAGACCTATCACGGCCGCGGCGAGTTCGATCCCGGTCACGAGAATGACTGCGGCGGCGAGCATCCCGCTCTCGACGTTCCCTTCGTGCACGTGAGCGACTTCGGCTGTGCCTCGGACGTCGGTCCGATGGTGACCTTGATCTTCTGGAACGCCTGCCAACCCGTGATCTTGAACGATCGCGTCGTCGGTCACGACTCGGTGACCTGGAATAGTGTCTTCTAGAGCGTGAACGACGATGCCGGCTACTACGGTGGTTTCTGGAACGACGTGGGCTTCGGGATCGAGACCGGCGGGAGCTCCTGTAGGATCTTGACCTCCTTGAGCGGTCCCTTGATTTGGAGCGTGAGCGACTGCGACGTCGGTCCACAAAGCGACCAACTATAATTTAAGAAAAAATTTCAGGATGGCATGATTAAAGGCAAGTAATGTGCGCGAAATCCAAACTTCTCATCGGCGCGGTAAGTAGGACAACACTAAATAAGACAACTTACATTAATGGGACCAAAACCCTTAAGACTGTGCAAACTGATGGATGGCAGTATATCTTGTGACAAGCATCATTAAGGCGCAGGCCTACATAGGAACTTGGGACAATAACAGAAACCGTATGAATTAAAATCAGCAGCGAGCTAATTGGCTGTCGCATTTGGAAAACGACGGGGACATCAGCATAGATCACGCAGAGCGCGAAATTAGGGGAACCCCGGCTTGACACTCAAAATCCAGTAGTCCAAAAAAACCCGACATATGGGGAGTCGGGGGATTTGCTTGACAGTTTGAAATTTTCGTGAAATTGGGGAAGCACCGAAAGGGACTACGTATATTTAACCTTCAGCCCTTGCATGCACGATTTTTGCATTTGTCGAGGATCCAAACAATCCCAAGTTTCCTGTAACGTCTAAAAAGATGATATCTACGCCCAAAATAAGTCCGTCTTTTGCATACCATAAGCAAAGGACAATAATTCAACTGTGAAAAATGTCAAGTAATAACAGGGGACAGATCAAAGCACAGTAGTTCTAACGTCAAATAAAATTTAAAAAGCGAGTCTGGGCGTAAATGGATTTCTGCTGAGCACTAAAAATCGTGCAGCAGCGGCAGGCCTATGTAGACTAATAATAAGTCTATAAGTCTAACATCGGTGACCTGAACGGTCGTCTAAAGGCTTCCGGAGGTTTGCTTAACTGACATACGCGAGACAAGACAACAGTGCAGTATGCGCAGCTTGGTACGAAAAAAGTTGGACAGTCATTGGGTTCTACCAAGGCTGTCGACGATGAGTCGAGGTTGTGCTGCGCCGTCCCACCTAGTTCAATCTAACGCATATTCGGTGCCTTTTTAGCAATGTTTACTTACACCGGCTACTACCAGTAGTGGTCTGAAGGTTGACACGTGGGAGAATAAACAGACGTCAAATAGTGTAGCTTAGGCGATCCTTATGGGTCGACCGCATTGATACACTTTTACGGGTAGTCACACGTGGCGAGCGAGACGAGGTATGATGGCAGCCGCACCAAATACTTATGGATACGATTATCCGAGGACTCCCTAATATAAGATCATTAACGCGTCGTGGTAGTCATACTTCATGGAAGGATGCTTAGCCAGCCGCTGTCTGAACGTACATTCCGCAATTATCATTTGGCCATAATGGACACAAGTACCGAAAGGGGACGTAGGGTGGGTGCCGCGTCAAACCGTTACTCCGGAATATGACCTACGTACAAATCATCTCCGACAGCGCAGATGGTGATGGCCAACAATGAACAAACCAGTGGTGCCCACTACTTCAAGCGAACAAGACCAACTGCGTATTCAGTAACTCGGAATTGACCCATGTGTTCAGGATTATAAAGAAAGGGAACCAGAAGGCAAGATGAGTGCGAGAAAAGACGCATCAAGACGAATTAAGACTGCGTACCTTCTTTAAGGACTGGATTTGGCGGAGGCGAGGTTTTCTTGGCAGTATCCTCAAGACCGAGCAGTGCACTCGCCGGCTTTATGATGGCACAGTTAGAATGTTGAACCATAATCTGAAAGAGGACTTGTATTAGGTAATTCGTTACCTGTCGGTCGCCTATAGTTGCACCCATCAAGCCAAAGGCCTTAACAACTGAAGGCTGTTCGGTGAACTCCACATATGCTGCCCTGTCCTCGTCAGTGCCCGCCATGCGTACACACTTAACTTCAGCGTGTGCATTAAAAAATTCGAGAACCTAAAAATTTGGAAACCATTTAGCATGACTTAGATACAAATTTTAAAAGCTTACGACCTGCAGTGCAACGCTAAAGCTAATGCAGATAATCAAGAACCTGGAAATGGTAAGGTAACACGGAAGGTCGGCGGCTACGCAAGTTACCTTACTAAGGTGGAGCGCGGATTCATGAAACGAGGGCAGAGACCAGGTTGGCTTAATGTCCCCTTCACAAGTAAAGTGCTGGTAGGCGTCTACCTGATCTGTTTAGCCATGGTCACACCCTGTTACGAAAAACAACTCGAGAAAACAAAGAAAACAAAACATTATGCTCCAGTTGTTGCGGAGATGAAACCCGACGGGTTCACGAAACTCGTCTAGCGGTCACCGCTAAACCATCGCGGTTTGGCATCAACGCCAATCACAGGCGGTTGTCATCGCTGCAAAACATGATACACAGACCAAATGGAGCAGTTAGTTCTAGCAGTCCGGTAGGCAATTTTACGAAACATTAAAATGCAAAGATTGTTCAACATATCGAAAGTTCAAATGTGGAAAGAGATCCCCGTCGTAAGTTCTGCGAACGATCACACTGCAGGGCCCGTTTGGCGACGATCTCGACTGCTCAAAGTCGTTTGGAGCGTGGGACGAACAAAAGTTACGTAAAGATGAGATATGGTTAACTCTATCCTCGCATTCTAGGGTTGTTAAATGTGAGCTAGCTGGGAGGTACATTTTGGGAATTCTGAAGACAGTCAGTGCAAAGAACCTTATACGACGCGTACAAGTTCTGGCTAAACAATTCGGCTTTGGCTGAGAGCGCGATCGAGCCTATCTTTAGGGTAAACCAAACACCTGGATTGTGGTGCGGACCGAATGCATTACTCACAGTAGCCGCATATAAATGCGACATAATAAAGTCAGGCTAAGTGTGCCTTTTTACACCAATAAAAACATCTGCGGGACGGATGCGATCAAATGCCAAAGGTATTAGCAGCAACAGTTATCGCACTTTGTCCGGATAGAATAAAAAAAACAAAAACAATTACCTCTTCACCGGTAGTCTTAGGGCTAAGATTTGATATAAACACAGTTCGACGAATCTCCTCGATGCGATTTACATCCGTCGCTGCAGGCAATGGTGGGTAGGATGGGAACCCCATTGTGGCAAGTCTCGGTTCAATTGTGTGTATGGCCTGTTCGCCAGGTCTTCCGACAACCATACTGATAACATCGAGAGGCCAGTTAGCAGATCGTGGGAGGACTCCAGCGGCGGTATGAGGGGGCGCTCTGACCAGATTGGCGTAGTTCTCGTCAGGAATTGTATCTCGTCCGTCAACTAGCGGGAGAACAATCAGGGCCCGGTCGAGAAAAATCGTGTTATTCAAATGTAAAGAAACTTCTGCGTTAACGACGTCTGCATATTTAACGAAACAGACCTTTAAAGGGATAAGGCCACGCGTAACACAAGCATACCTTAGTCTGCGTATCATCTTTCTCAGGAGGATAAAGGACGATATCCTCAATCACACCAATGTGTCCAAAAAGCGTTCTCATCTGCTCCATGGTGGAGGTCGGAGAGATATTAGTGACCTGAACAATGCGACCCTTAACTTCGACCGTCATCTTTGGGCTGAAATCATGCAAGGCGCAGACGGAGACCAACACCAATTTAAACAAGTGGGTATGCAAGAGGTAAAGACTTAACTTTTAGGAGATTCATACATCCCCAGCTGTCTTGTTACACCACTTATGAAATCTGAGCATGCTCAAAGCTAAAGCTAACCGTTGGATAACTTAATCGAAGTATTGAAAAAGGACTTAGTGTCCAGGTAGCTAGCAGTAGGAACCGCAGTCCCTAAATCGGTGTGACAGAAACAATAATGCTTCCCGCACCCATACATGCCTAACTAAATCTAGCACGCCTTTGCAAGAATTTTTACAGATCCAAAATCTAAGTTGAATATTATACTCCTAAGCAGAGATAAAATAAAATCGGTCAGGTTTGTTTTAACGCCTATTGGGCACGCAAATATTCATCGTACAAGGAAGCTTTTCTAGGTACAAATTCCTAGCCACTTCTCAGGGTAAGATAGATAGTGATTTCCATTAGAGTTATTAAACAGCACGAAGATGATTTGACTAGCGGCACTTCTGCCGGAAGGAAGGACGACCGTACTGAATTGGCATAATCGTCACAGTGCCAAAGGGCAGCCAAACGCGTGATTCAGGTGTTATTTGCGCCGAAGCGAGGATTTGTGGAGGTCGATAAGAGGCTGTTTGGAAAAACCTATGGGGCATCTGTTAGGTTTCACTTAGAGTATGTCGCCCAGGCCTGGCAACCGTGGTTCATGAAGGATTATCAACGACTGAAAGGTGTACAGGCGATGGCTAAGAAGATGGCCAAGAATCTTGATAATCTGCTTAAGGAAACCAGACTGGCGGGACTAAATCTGTTTCCACTCAGTTGCTGGCGACCGTGCGTCGATCTCATTCAAACCTACCGGTTTGTCAGAGGTCGTTAGCGCGCCCGAGACTGGCGAATTCTTCGAAATGGCCGGGACGGACCGCTTGCGTAGTCATCCCCTTGAGCTGCACAGCAAACTGTCCCATACGGACGTCCGACGGAACGCCTTCTCGCAGAGAGTCACTGGGGCTTGTAACGGACTCTCTGATGCGGTGTTTCTTTCTGGAACTGTTGAATCCTTTAAGTGCAGCTTAGACGCTCATTTGGTGTGACACTGATGTACAGACAATCACGACTGTGTTAGTGGCGGCAGTTTGCGCCTGGTTCACTCTTGTTGTAGACTTTTGAATTTTTACATTTGCTGATGTAACAATTGACTTTATTTCTGTTTATCGCCATAAATAGGGAAGTCAAGGGCAAAAGCCTCATTCAGTTAATAAACTGACTTAACTGACTTATGCGTATTAAGCCGGATCATCAACCGAGGGGAAGACTGAATGGGAAGAAGTTGAAGTTAGAATTCAGGAAGGATGTTGGCAAAGGGGAGGAAGAATTGGAAATAAAAGATTGTCCAGTGGTCGATGTCAAGGATTCATCCTGCGCAACAGACCCGTCCCAATTAAGACTGGACCTGCCCGACAAGGTGAATACTGAAGACCATCTTTATAAATGTAGAGGAGTTGTTTGAAAAACAAGACAAGGTAAGGAACCTAACTCAGGAATTAGAAACACACATCATACTTTTCACACAAACACATTTTCGATGTTTGCGACACTGAATTGCAGATGATTCCTCGCGGACACCAGAAAGAAATTAGCCTCTACAGTTATTTCTCTGGAGAAAGCCTATATACCTAGAAGCTAAGACTAATGTGCACCAGTCCATCTCGATCAGCGTCGGCGGGCTTTTGAATTCGATCCCGCGAAATGAGCAGGCGCCGGTATGCCGGAGTTACTCAGGTCGAATCGAGATTTTGTATATAAATGCTCAGTTTCGTTCCGAAAATCGACGAGCTGGAGGCGTTAGTTTCAGAACGAAACCCTGAGGTCGTTGCCATAACCGTAATATGGTTCAGAACTAAAATCATGGACATCGAGATCTCTGTACAGGGATAACAACTCATTTTCAGAGACCGTCAAAATAGACAGAGTGATGGAGTAGTCCTGTAAGTAGGGACAGGAATTTTGGTAGTTCAGCGAGCGTAAACCCTCCCCCTGGAATAAAAATCCGTTCGGATAGAGATAAGGAAGGGTAGCTCACTAAACCCAGAATTCTTGACGGTTTACAGACCATCAAACGTCCGCCCACAGCTGACGAATCGCTCCCCCAATTAGTCATAGAAGTAACTAGCCACCAAGATGTTCTTATAGCAAGAGATTTCAACGTACGGGCGATAGACTGGGAAGGTCTGCTGGCCGACGGTGCACCAACTTCCTTCAGCTGCAAGCCGAAACACCTCACATCCGACCCCCCCTGGCACAAGATTTGAAGACACCAGTGAGATTAAGAGAGAACCAGGTAGTCAACTGCTTGAAACTAGTTTTTATGAAAGACTTCTCTAACATTGACGAAGTGTATGACATTTTCCCCCTCGCAAGAATAACCACACTACACTACTGTGGGATTACCCGCTCTACTCTAAAGGTCAGAAGAGAACGGAAGAACAGCAAAACATATGGAAAACAAATTTCAGCATGATGAGGAATTAGGCGATAGCCGTGAATTGTACATCTTTAATCACCGGGAATCTACAGGAAAACTATAGATGGTTCATAGCGATTTTGCTGCATCTGCTGCAGTATTTTGTGCAGTAAGCACATGAGAAAGTCAAGTCATCTCGCCTCGTGAACTAGAAATCTTAACAAACATTTAAGTAGGCCAGGGCGTCAGCCATTGCGCTATCGATGAACGGTTTGGCGCTAGTCAGATATGTTTATTAACTACAGAAGAGCAGCTGAAAACGGTCTTTAATTCATTAGCAGTATCTTGCGATGAAATGCCGCTGGAATCATTAGACTCCAGGGAGATTACGCACAATATGCTCCAAGAGATAAGACTGGAAATAAGAACCGATGCACTGCCAAGAGGCCTCGAAAACTGTATAACAGACGGGACGGATTCTGCGCTTGTCGGTCGCTGTGTCGGCTGTAAGGAACTTGAAAAGCGGGTCCAGACGCTAGAAGAGAAGCAAGGCCTACTGACGGACATCATCATGGCTATTCTTAAGCACAGTAAAATAGAATTACCAAATAATCCGTCAAATTTCCGATCGATAAGCGACGAACATCCTACTGATAAAGGCACTAGCGTGGAAAAGTCAAAGCCAGTCAGGAAGAGGAAGCGAGTTATGTCTCCAGAGGAAACTCCAGACAAATCAGTTCCGGTGGATAACGTGGCGGTCGACGCTTATGCATTAAAAATAAGTCAGGTTCCATTACCTGCTATAGTAACTAAACCTGCCAAATCATCGAACACTAAAGTTGGGAAAGCCGGGGTGACCCTCAGAAGATCTGTTAGAAACTACAAAGACTCGCCGTTATTCTTAGAAGGCAATGCTGTTACTCCACTTCTTCACAAGGCTAACTCATCTGGAAAGTGCCCTAACCAATCCGTTTATGGAAAAGGACACGATAAGCCTTCGTGCAGTACATTGCAACAGGGTAATGATTGTAAGAGCTCCACTGCCGGAGCAAGTACGTCACATGATAATCCATGCCCTAAAATCCCTTCGCCGGCCGAAAGTCATTCAAATGTCGAAGTGCCAACATCCGTCGGGAATACTACAGTAGCATTATATCGTCCTAGCGCGGACGGGACAGTAATGAGCTCTTCCATTAATCGTAAGCAAAATATTGTCATAAGGGGCGCCCCAGAGTCCACGTCCTGCATTCCGAAGGAACGAGTGACGCACGACCTAGACCTTCTTCATCAGTACGCCAGTGCCGTCCTGCAGGATGGGGAAATATTCACCGTTAAAAAAGCTTTCCGACTAGGCAGAGCGGACCCAAATCGTGACCTAAAATCATTCCCAAGACCCCTGAAAGTTATTTTGGAAAACGAAGCCCAATCAGCGCTTTTGTTAGAAAGTAGAACGACCTTACGCAATTCGCACAAGGAAGTGTTTTTTCAAGCAGACTACGAACCGAGCGAAAGACTGAAAATGAGAGAACTGAGATCAGAATTGAAGGAGAGAATTGGCAGAGGAGAGAAAGGGCTGAAGATCAAAAATGGACAAATAGTCCAGACAAAGGGGTCTTTCCTGTGGTCAGAACCCGTCACAATGAAGGCCGGGCCTCTCCAACGAATCAGTCATTGAAGGTTATATCCGCAAATGTGCAAAGCCTCTTCAACAAACTAGACGAACTAAGAGACTTAGTTGATGAAATTAAGCCAGACATTATGGCATTCACAGAAACGTGGCTTACTGAAGATATCGCAGATTCAGAAATATCACTTAGAGGATATCAGCAATTCAGGAGAGATAGACTAAGCCGAGGAGGAGGAGTCATAATTTATGTCACTTGCAAGCTAAGCGCTATGGCTGATGCACATAGACCGGTACGGGATGTGGAACTGCTAAGCGTTACCATATCTACTAAGAATGTCCGATCATTGACGCTTTCGGTGGTGTACCGTTCACCTAACCATACTTCTGACCAAGATCTTATGCTCATATCCGAACTGTACCAAGCTAGCGAGAAGAAAGATGTCCTTATCGTTGGGGATTTTAACGCTCCTGGCAGTGATTGGCTAACGTGGACTGCACAAGGGCCGCAAGACAGCTTTAATCACAAACTAATACAATCGGCAACGGACAAACTTCTCTGCCAGAATGTTACCTTTGGATCACGGGTCAGGGAAGGACAGCAGTCGAACTGCCTTGATCTTATTTTTACCCGAGAGGAGGAAAATGTGTTAGACCTGCAGGACCGACAGCCATTAGGGTCAAGCGACCACATCAGGCTCAACTTCGAGTACTCACTGTTTTCCAAACCCGTCCAACCGGAGAGGTGGGAGAGAAACATCTGGAAAGGGGACTATTCTCTCATGAGGACGGAAGCGGCAGCTATATCATGGGAGACTGAACTGCATGGTCGAGCAAACGACAACTAGAATACTTTCAGTTCCTTACTGAAAGAGGTAGTTTATTCCAATTGTCCTCTCAGAAGAAAGACAATCACAAACCGCCCAAAATGGATAAACCCGGACTTGAAGGCCTCTTTCAGAAAAAGGAATCGTCTGTGGAGGCGTTACAGACTAACTGGCTCCGAAGAACACTTACAGGAATATAAGCAGCAACGAAACGTCTGTAAAAGTGAGGCCTCAAAGCTGCGAAAGAATTTCGAACTGAACATACTCCGAAATTCGTTGCAGCATCCGAAAATTCTATATGGTTATATACGAAGTACTAAAAGGACTCAGGAGCTGATCCCTGCCCTTTGGTCTGCAGATGGAAAAGTGGAGATTGATGAACAGGTTAAAGCGTTCCTCCTTTCCGACTTCTTTCAGTCCGTCTTCACCCGAGAACCTAGTTCTATATTTGCCCATCCATCCATTCGCCAACCAACCTCTCCTCCCAGTACCCTTCCCCCTCCTATCCCCTCCCTACCCTCCTTAACCGGGAAACCCCTCTTTTCATCTACCATAGTTAGGGCCGAGCTACTCCGGCTGAAACCTGCGAAATCGCCTGGCCCAGGTAGAATTCCCGCCATAGCACTTCGTGAACTTGCTAATGAACTGTGCAAACCCTTATCCGCAATATTTCAAAAGTCATTTGAAGACGGCGAGCTACCGGAAGAATGGAAGTGCGCACTCATTACTCCGATCCATAAAGGAGGCTCAAGACTTGACTGCGGAAATTATCGTCCTGTCAGTCTGACTTGCATCGCGTGTAAAATAATGAAACGCATTATCAAAAAACACTTGATGAAATACCTGGAACAGAACAAAATATTGTGTGATGCCAAACACGGCTTTCGTCCAGGGCGCTCCTGCCTAACAAGTGTTCTTTACTCGCACTAGAAATGGACACGAGCTACCGATAAGGGCTTTCCAGTAGATGCCATATTTTTTGACTCCAAGAAGGCCTTTGACAGTGTCCCACCCAGGCTTCTTTTACAAAACATCTATTCAATTCAATTCAATTATTTTATTAAAGACCCGTCGGGGTCCCATCAAAGCAAGTAAAAATAAATTTACATGCAAATTTTAGACGATGTAGGCAAAATCTGCACAAAGTGCAATGCATAGTTTTTGAGATTAGAAGTCCGTTAAGCAAAATGAAAATGAAAAAAAAACGAGGGGTGAAAAAAAAACTCCACAGCAAGATTTAAAAATGATTGTAGTAATTTAAAAGGAGAAAAAAAAACCCTCAGAAAAATAGCATCAGAAAAAAAGGGAGGACTGGCCTGCATGTGGCGGTACAAAATGCAATAAAGCCCGACATCAACATGGCCGAAATAGATGTCAGCTGTATATGGCATTGTGTAACGGATT
>CACRXP010000684.1:136954-150334 GCA_902702965.1 Spirometra erinaceieuropaei | reverse complement strand
GGCGATAATTTTTTCGAAGATTTTGGCGAGAGAGGATGTTTTATGGACACCTCGATAGTTCTGTACGTCAGAACGACAGCCAGACTTAAATACTGGAATAATAATAGAAGTTTTCCAATAGTCAGGGAAGAAGCCATTTACGAGAAATACTGAAAAGATTTTGCTAAGCAGAGGAGAAAAATCTCTTAATTGTTTTATCAAAGAGTTTGGGATATTGTCCGTACCTACTGAGTGAGAGTTAGGAAGATGACTTATCAGTTTTTGAATACATTCAGGAGAAAAATTAATGAAGCTAAGAGAGGCATCAGACAACGAAGGAATTAAAGGGATCGGATCAGTTTCAATGGTGAAATGCTTGGCAAAGAACGAATTTAAAATTTCTGCTTTGCCTGACTCTTCTGTAATGAAGGCATCACTTGCACTAAGCAAGGGCGGAATGACTTGGTGGGACTTAGCAGATGATCTCTGACGGAAGATCTGAGCAACTGATTTAGAAGAATTCACATCATTAATAGCCAAAGACTCTCTACGCCTATCTCGCTCGAGCCTTATTTTCGAAGCTAGTTCAAATATTTCAACGATTCTTAGATGAACTGATAATGAACTCACAGAAGGATCTTTAAACTGCTTCCGTAACTTTTTAAGTCTGTTTTTAAGAAAGTGTGGGATAGCGGTGGAATTAGCACTCGGTTTGAGATGTAGGGATGTAGGATGTCTGGGATGTAGGGATTCAAGGGAGAATGTTTAAGTGGATCAGGAGTTTTCTGTCCTCCAGACTACAAAGAGTCGTCGTTAATAATTCTACCTCGGAATGGGTAAAGGTGGAAAGTAGTGTCCCACAGGGTTCTGTCTTAGGTTCAGTACTCTTCCTGATTTATGTTAATGACTGCATCAGCGAAGTGAATTGCGAGGCTCTCATGTTCGCGGATGACATAAAAATATGGAGCGAAGTCAAGTGTGATGATGACGCAGAGAAGTTGCGGTCGAACATCAACAAACTGTGTGCTTGGTCGAACAGATGGCTTTTGAAGTTTAACGTGTCCAAATGCGTGGTCTTGCACCTGAACACCGGCCGCAATGCCTCTCCCAAACACCAGTACTATATTGACGCGACGAGGTTAGAAACTGTGGAAAGACACAGAAATCTGGGTGTATGGACGACCACAAATCGATCGCCATCAGAACACTGTAGAAAGATGGTCCAGAAGGCAACTAGTACTTTACACTGGATCAGACGTGCATTTAAAATATTTCCTCCCGAACTCTTCGAAAGAGTCTTTGGTGTCTTTGTAAGACCTCATCTAGAGTATGGAATGTCGGCAGCTTCACCATGGATGAGGAAGGATATCGACTTACTCGAACAGGTGCAACGCAGAGCAACAAAGACGGTCGACGGTCTAAATCATTTGTCTTATCAGGAGAGGCTGAATTTGCTTGGCCTATTCCCTCTCTCTTATAGACGAATAAACTGCAGTCTACTCTGGACGTTCCGGATTGTTCGCGGCCAGGGTTGCTCATTAAGAGCAGAGGACTTCTTTGAGTTCGCCCGTACAAACCAACTACGCGGCCATGCATACAAAGTCGGGAATGAGCGCACGCGTTTAGACCGACGAAAATTTTCATTCAACCAGCGGGTTGTCAGGCCGTGGAACTCGCTTCCAAGCGAGATGGTGACGGCTGACACAGTTTGTGTGTTTAAAAAAAACTTGCTCGTCTAGTTTTCGACAGAAATCGGCTTGTAAAGCAAAAGCCAGTTTTGTAAAATCTGATATATACAATCGTCCGCACTAATTTACAGTGACCCTATGCACTACCTTATGATTACGACTGAACTGTGACCGAATCACATTTTAAATTCCTGCAATTTTATTTTATTTTTGATTATGAACCTGCGAAAGCACTGTACATAAATAGGGTCATCAAGGGCTCTGCCTGTAACCCTTCAATATATACATATACATGAATATACAAAATAAAAACACGGAAGATATTCACGAATACTGGGTCATCAGGACACCTTGAGCAACTTCGTCGCCAACAAGATGCGGACAGAAATGGATCCATCAGGCAAGGAAGTACTACGAATCTTTAATTATCCAACAGGTTGAACAGGAGCCTAAGACTTCGTTCCACTATATTAACAGGCGACTGAAAAACGAGGACCAAGTCGCACTACGTAAGGATAATAATGGTGTGGATGTTTTTGAAAACGGCAAGAAAATCCAACACTTAGGGTGGTTCTTCGCATTGGTATTCGCAATAAAAACGGAGTTCCAGACTCACGGCGTCAACAGTGCTGATGTAATTGATGGGCAAGTGTTTGAATCTGTAACCATGTCGGCGCATCTCGTGGAAGAAAAGATATGTGATCTCGAAGAGGCTGGGTCATAAAATCCAGAAAATATACGAGCGAAGTTCTTGAAAGAATTGGCGAACGAATTAGTGTGAACACTTATCGGCCCGACAGCCTAACCGGCATCTGTTGTAAAGAAACAGAAACCCTACTTAAGAAGGCGACGACAAAGTTTCTCGACGAGAACCACTTACTTTCAAGGCTATAACACGACTTCAGACAGAGCCGCTATTGCCTTTCCAATTCATTGCTCTCCACCGAACACTGCACTCGCGCACTGTACGAGGAGGATAGGGTTGGTGTCGCCTATACCGACTTCAGGAAGGCCTTCAACGGCTTTCTACACACGAACTAATTTACAAACCACTTAAACTGGAATGAGAGGTAAGCTACTGATGTGGATTTCAGATATTTTTACGGGTAGATCGCAAAACGTATGCGTTAGTGTCTCGAACTCAGCTCCTGCCCCCGCTCAATGCGGTGTCTCCCCTGGGTCAATCTGCAGCCGTTTCTCTTCAGAGTCTATATCAACGACTGTGTCGACAATCGGGGTTACAGCACCGTTATACTTGCAGACAATTTAATACTGTGGGGAGCCGTCAAGTCCGACGCAGGCAGGCACGCACGCACTTCAGGAAAGTCTCAAGAAACTTAGTGGCTGACTTGATCGTTGGCTCTTGAATTTTAACGCTAGTAATTTCGATTTTGCAGTTAATGCATCGTGTCCATCACAGAACGCGCCGTCCTTCCTGACAAATCTTCTCAGAGGAGCAACGGCGCTAGGTTGACGTGCACGCTCTAAGTCGCCTCAGTTTCGCTGATCGTCGACACTCATGAGAATTCCGCTCCGGTCCCCGCGATTTCGAACCCTCAGCTTCCAATTGTTGATTTTTGCGGTTTTTGATGTCACCTCCTCAGTTCGACCTCAAGTGATCTGTCGACGCTCCTGGCTGAACTCTCTGTATTCGCCGTCTACTAGTATTTTAGTCGCATCTCCCTTGCCCCTCCTCGGCTGGGCTCGAAGCTGACTCTGACCGATCGCGTCTGCGTTCTTCTCGTCTCGCCACTTTCACGTGAATAGACTCATCCGGCATGTGGATTCTGGCTTGATAATGTCCGTTTCAAACATTTCACTCAATACCGTACACAGACCAGCCCTGTCTCATTCGCATATTTACACCTTATTGAATCCGTTATACACTGCCACTCGCAGGCCGGTCCTGCCCGATTTTTATCCTTTTATGAGCGATAGTTTTTTCTCCTATAATGTTAATCCAGTCATATTCATTTTTTATTCCATAGGTATATGACTAGTAGACGGCGAATACAGAGAGTTCAGCCAGGAGCGTCGACAGATCACTTGAGGTCGAACTGAGGAGGTGACATCAAAAACCGCAAAAATCAACAATTGGAAGCTGAGGGTTCGAAATCGCGGGGACCGGAGCGGAATTCTCATGAGTGTCGACGATCAGCGAAACTGAGGCGACTTAGAGCGTGCACGTCAACCTAGCGCCGTTGCTCCTCTGAGAAGATTTGTCAGGAAGGACGGCGCGTTCTGTGATGGACACGATGCATTAACTGCAAAATCGAAATTACTAGCGTTAAAATTCAAGAGCCAACGATCAAGTCAGCCACTAAGTTTCTTGAGACTTTCCTGAAGTGCGTGCGTGCCTGCCTGCGTCGGACTTGACGGCTCCCCACAGTATTAAATTGTCTGCAAGTATAACGGTGCTGTAACCCCGATTGTCGACACAGTCGTTGATATAGACTCTGAAGAGAAACGGCTGCAGATTGACCCAGGGGAGACACCGCATTGAGCGGGGGCAGGAGCTGAGTTCGAGACACTAACGCATACGTTTTGCGATCTACCCGTAAAAATATCTGAAATCCACATCAGTAGCTTACCTCTCATTCCAGTTTAAGTGGTTTGTAAATTAGTTCGTGTGTAGAAAGCCGTTGAAGGCCTTCCTGAAGTCGGTATAGGCGACACCAACCCTATCCTCCTCGTACAGTGCGCGAGTGCAGTGTTCGGTGGAGAGCAATGAATTGGAAAGGCAATAGCGGCTCTGTCTGAAGTCGTGTTATAGCCTTGAAAGTAAGTGGTTCTCGTCGAGAAACTTTGTCGTCGCCTTCTTAAGTAGGGTTTCTGTTTCTTTACAACAGATGCCGGTTAGGCTGTCGGGCCGATAAGTGTTCACACTAATTCGTTCGCCAATTCTTTCAAGGACTTCTCTCTGAGCGGGCAGCTGAGCGTGCAATACGGGTGTGATTTTTGCTGAAGCAGGGATATGTGCAGATTGATAAGGAACTGCTCGGAGAAACCAACGCTGTCAGTAGGTACGGACAATATCCCAAACTCTCCTATAAAACAGCTAAGAGATTTTCCTCCTCTGCTTAGCAAAATATTTTCAGTATTTCTCGTAAATGGCTTCTTCCCTGACTATTGGAAAACTTCTATTATTATTCCAGTATTTAAGTCTGGCTGTCGTTCTGACGTACAGAACTATCGAGGTGTCCATAAAACACCCCCTCTCGCCAAAATCTTTGAAAAAATTATCGCCGTAAAAATTACCGACTTTTGCATAGCCAATCAAGTTATTAGCCCTTCCCAGCATGGTTTTTTACCAGATCGTTCTTGTGAAACATGTCATCTGTCGTTTCTCAATCTACTGACCTCTCTTCCTACTGACTATCTATCTGTTGTCGTTATCTATTTTGATCTTAGTAAAGCCTTTGATAAAGTACCACATAAAAGACTCTTGGTTAAATTAAAACCTATGGGAATTCGCAGTCCACTAATAGACTTTCTCAGGTCATACCTGTCTAATCATAAACAAATGTTTTGGTGGGATCCGCACTTTCCAGTGAAAGCCCTATTGTAATTGATGTCCTACAAGGTACCGTTTTAGGTCCTCTTTTGTTCTTGCTTTACACAAATGATATTTCGGCAGCAGTTAAACATTCTCAACCATTTATTTATGCCGATGATCTCAAATGTGTATATTCTTTCAATAAATCTACGAGCCATCATTGCCTGGAGCAAATCCATGCTGACCTGCTTGCTCTCTCAGCTTGGAGCTCAAAATGGCTAATGGAATTCTCTCCGTCTAAATGTCCTTATATGTGTTTTGGACCTGGTAGGCTACCCCAACCAGTGGTCTTTCAAGGCACACCTATGACTGAATGTACTACCATCAAGGATGTAGGTTTAAGTTACACTAGTAATCTGGATCTCTCGCCACACGCTGACAGAATTACAGCCAAAACTGCCCAGAGTTGTGGCCTTATTTCTTACAATTTCTATCTTCCTGAAATTAAATTAAGGCTCTATCGTATGTTTGCACTTCCCATTCTCGAGTATTGTTGCCCATTCTTTGGTTTGATGAATGAAGCTAGTCGTTTAAAAATTGAAAATGTCCAAAGATGTTTTTCTAAAAAACTTTTAGATAAGGGACATCCCAACATCTCCTACTCACATAGATGCCAGCTAATTAACCTAAAATTGTTATGGGTTCGAAGACTAGAAGCGGGCTTCTGTCTCCTCTTTCGCATTAATCATAGTTCAGATTTTCCTCGGATTTCAGCACTCACCCCTAGTAGTCGCCTATACAATCTTCGCAACTCGTCCTTGATTATACCTCCTCCAGCGTCCTCCACCTCTAGGCGCTCCCTTTCTTCGCTTCCAGATATACTTTCCTCTGGAATAACCTTCCAATAAATATAAGATCTTCAGAAAATCTACACACATTTAAGCGAAGGCCACGCCTTTATCTGAATACTGACTCGATTAAACTTTTGTTTTCCTCATCCTTCCCGGACAACTTTTTCTATGACACTGAGAAAGGGCCACCGGGAATTTAGTATGCCGCCAGTAAATTTCCGTATCTGTTCACATTTCCTTCCTTTGTGATTAGTCTCGCTTCCTAAGATCCCTCACCAGAAATGTTAATTATTCCAATTTTTCAGTTTATGCATCGTGCCCTCACAGAATGCGCTCGATCGATGCTCTTGGCGAAACCTTCTGTATTCGCCATATACTAGTAGTCTGGTCGCATCTCCCTTACCCCATCGTCGGATGGACTAGGATGAATGTAACCGACCGCATCTGGGTTCCTATCGCCTCGAGACTGGTTTTCAATTTCGCCACTTATTTGCCTTATTCAAGGCCACATACAGGCCAGTCCTGACCGACCCGCCTACTTAGCCCTTCATGAAATCCGTTATACAATGACATATACAGCTGACCTTTATTTCGGCCCTGACGATGTCCGACTATAATCCATTCTATACCGCCACATGCAGGCCAGTCCTGCCCGCATTTTTCTGTTTCTATTTTTTCGAGGGCTTTTTTCTCCTGTATAATTAATCCGATCACTTTTAAATGTTCATGTGGAGTTTTTTTCACCCCTTGCTTATCATTTTTCTTAACGGACATCTAGTTCAAAAACTATGTATTGCACTTTGCACAGATTTTGCCTACCTCGTCTAAAATTCGTATGAAAATTTATTTTTACTTGCTTTGATGGGACCCCGACGGGTCTTTAATAAAAATAATAATTATTAATTATAATTATTATTAAGTATGATCTGGACCAGATGCGTAAGCTGAACTCCAGTCGATAAGAAGTGCATTGAAGTCTCCCATGATTAAGACTTAGGACTGGATAGAGTACGTCTCCAGGTCCTCAATCAGACGGACGTCAGCCGCGGGATCATTTCTCGGCGGTCGGTAAACTGTCAGGATATCGAGGCCTGGTGGGCCCGATGTTTTTATAGTTGGCCAAATTACCTCAGAAATACAAATAAGTTCATCTGTTATGTCTGAGACTATAAGCCCACGTTTTACATACGTCAGTACGCCTCCTCCCAGGCGTCCTGGCCTGTCTCTTCTAAAAAGCGGGTATACTGATATAGTTAACTCATGGTTTTCCACCTGCTGATTCAACCGAGTTTGTGGAAGTGAGATTATATCGGGGGATAGATCAGATAGATAAATCTTTATTTCGTCGACTTTCGCTAACATGCTCTGCCCATTCGTATATAGGAATTTCAGCTTGCGATTTATGGCCGTCGGAGAAGTGGTCTCGATGCGTTTAGGACTTTTTCCTACTATGTCAGCTGCGCGGTCATCCGGATAGGGCCCGTCCAAAGAAAGAGCGGTTGGAGCTGTCTGATTTGGCTGTTATAGATAATCAAATTCCGTTCTCCTTCACTGAGTCTCCTTCTCAGCTCTAGAACTAGAAGACGACGTTTCAGTCTCTCAGTTGGCGAGTAGTCCGGTTAAAAAACGCCGGAGTTAGTGCCTTTAATTCTGCAGTGCCGAGAGAATCAATCCAGCTTGCTCCTTACAGGCCAGCACAACTTTAAGAGGTTGGGGACGTGTTGGTGCTGGCTGATTGTTTGCCCTCTTTCGAGACGGAATGCTTTAAACACTTCAGTTGCCTCAGTGGGCTCCAAGGTATTATTGAGCAAGCCTTAGAAAAGCCTTATATCTTCCGAAAACCCCTCTTTAAGAGTGTTGGCGTTTGATTCAGGGAGTCCCTGAATAACGAAACATTGCTCTCTGGCGATATTGTTCGTAATTTTTGCTGATGTATCGCTCCTTGGGGAGTGTGGTGCTTTAAGGATATTAGATGGCGATGCCGAAACACATTTTCTATCACAGTTTTGATTATCGACGCCAGTTTTGACTGACCTGAAGGAAGTCGTTGGCACGGATGGTAGTGAATGATGGTCTGCAAATTCGATAATTGCCTCAACACCACTACTTGTGCCGGGCCCATCAAATCCAAAGGTTTCCTGGGCGTTGCTAACTGTTTTTGCACTTTCGATATTAACCGTTGTGGACGAGGCTGTTGTGGAGGTTTTTGGTTCGGGTGATGTGGGGATATCACTTGGAAGCGGCTGTTTATTTTAGTTGGATTTTTACCCCAGATTTCTTCTTCCCCAGGGTTTTCTGATTTCCTCGTTGACTGCTGTCAATTTTGTTTTTCACTGCTCGTTCCTGCTGCTCGTTCCTATCTGTGTAACCGACCGCATCTGGGTTCCTATCGCCTCGAGACTGATCTTCATGATGCCCTCACTGAATGCGCTTCATCGATGCTCTTGGTGAAGCCTTCTATATTAGCCATATACTAGTAATCTGGTCGCATCTTATTTGCCCTACCCTCGGATGGACTCTGATGAATGTAACAGACCGCATCTGGGTCCTTTTCGCCTCGAGACTGGTTGTCATCGTGTCCTTACAGAATGCGCTCCATCGGCGATCTTGACAAAGCCTTCTATATTCGCCATATACTAGTAGTTTGGTCGCATCTCCCTTCCCCCCATGTTCCCCCCATGTTTGGATGGACTCGGTTGAATGAAACCGACCGCATCTGGGTTCTTGTCGCCTCGAGACTGGTTGTCATCATGCCCTTACAGAATGCGCTCCATCGGCGGTCTTGTCAAAGCCTTCTATATTCGCCATATACTAGTAGTCTGGTCGCATCTACCCCCATGTTCGGATGGACTCGGTTGAATGAAACTGACCGCATCTGGGTTCCTATCGGCTTGAGACTGGTTTTCAATTTCGGCACTTATTTTTCTTATTCAAGGCGATACAGGCCAGTCCTGACCGACCCGCCTACGTACCATTTTATGAAATCCGTTACACAATGCCATATACAGCTGACATCTATTTCGGCCATGTTGATATCGGGCTTTATTCCATTTTGTACCGCCACATGCAGGCCAGTCCTCCCATTTTTTCTGATGCTATTTTTCTGAGGGGTTTTTTTTCTCCTGTTAAATTACTACAATCATTTTTAAATTTTGCTTTGGAGTTTTTTTTCACCCCTCGTTTTTTTCATTTTCATTTTGCTTAACGGACTTCTAATCTCAAAAACTATGCATTGCACTTTGTGCAGATTTTGCCTACATCGTCTAAAATTTGCATGTAAATTTATTTTTACTTGCTTTGATGGGACCCCGACGGGTCTTTAATAAAAATAATTGAATTGAATTGAATTTACAGAATGCCTTTCTGAATAGCCTTTTAAGTGAGGCTTTTTTGCTTTACTCCTAGTTGTTCTTCCAGTACGAACATTTGTGTCGTCAGCTGTGTCTAAACCAGGTTGTAGAGGAGCCTCTATCTGTTAAAGTTCTTTCTCGAGATGGTTGACGCTGAAGGCCAACAGCTGGCATCCACCACATATCCTATTTGCGTGTGGCTCACCTGTACACTCCACATAATTTTGTGGAAGGTACTGCAACTGCGTTGAGGTGGCCGAGTGGTCTGGGCCACCGAATAACTTTTCGAGGATCGCGAGCTCCACTCCACGTGGACGTGGAATACTTTGGGCAGCAGCGCACATGTTCGTAGGGCTTTCTTAAATTATGTAAAGAGGAAAATCTTCAGGAATGAATTTAAGAGGTAACTGTTTTATATTGGTCTGCCAAAATATCTCGAGAGTGGAAGGTCGATGCGCGTTTCAACCAATTTTAACTTTGAAAGTTATTAAGGATCTGACTATAAACAGCGCAACAAACAGAAATGGTAATAAGAAAAATTAATGGGCTCAGCCTTTTTCGTAGACGTTGCATGGAGACACTAAAAAGCACATTGGAACAGCGTTTTGGAACGGTAGGTGGTGTATATCAAGAAGAAAACCCAGCGGAAGATGCATCTTCCGTGCGTAATAACGTCCGTGTCCGCAAACGAAATCACCTATCGCCCCTTTGTCGACTCGAAGGATTTCTTTACCAATTCTATTTTATCTTCAAAGTTTGATATTTTCCAAGGAACTGTTTACTCAAGCACAGCCTCCATCGCTACCCTTTCTGACATACTTTGTAAATATGTTTCGTTTAACGTTGATGGGCAGTTTTTCTTTCTCCCACTTTTACATACGTACAATAAACACCAAGTTTTTGACTGCGTGTTTATGTTGTATCTATTTCTATTGAACTATAGTACTGAACCAGATATATGCAATTGCTGTGTTTCCTGACGAAGAGGCAGTGGAGATTGTGGCGAAAGCGTGGTTTGTTGGTGAAGGTCGCGTACGCTGGCCTGAAAACTGCAACCGATGACAGTATTTGTTAAGGAGAAATCTCGAGCCGCCCGAGATGAAGAATATCAACTCCGTCAGAGTCCTAAGGGATGATCTGACTTTGTAAAAGGCCAGACGGCTCTTGAGGAGGGCGGAAGCTAATGTATGTGTTGGGGAACTTTACCATATTTTCCTAGATTTGTCCGCAGGCTGACGTCCGGCTCGGAAGATGACGAGGAGGACTTATGCCCTCGAAAGCAGCCTCAACGAACAGTGACTCGTTGGCCAACGTCACCACCAATCCTCTAGTAAGCCTTAGTATCTCAAATGACTTTTAGGGCAAGGCAAGGCGAGAATCTGCCGACCGTCTCTCCGGTCTTCAGTAAGCCAACCTAGCCTTCGGTGGTTGTTCCCTACCAGTAAGCACACTGTTTGATTTACAGTTTAGGGTGCCAATCGGAAATTCAAAAGAATCTGCCACACAACAATACTGTTTGCAGATGCACAAGGAATTGGAAGGCCTTCAGCGACATTGGCAACCACATAGAAGAAAACTAGATTATATGGCCGAGCGGCTTGTCACTAACTCTAATGGAATAGAGGAACTAAACGCAACATTAGCCGAGATTCTCCGAACAGTGCAGTCTAACGCCGTGCCTTCCAGACAGGCGGCCAAAATTTCCAATCCGCCGCTGTGTACCGAGGAGGACTAAAATGAATTGGTATCTCGGTTAGGTTCGGAAACAGGCTTCGCACAGGAGATTGTAAGTTCACGAATTTGTCTGCATACCTATGACGACTTCTAAGCCAAACAGATGTCCGTTATCGGAGGACGCAATGAGCGTCAGTTCCGCAGAAATCTCCTGACTATTATGCTCGGCCACCCCCCCCCCCCAATGTCTCAGTTTCTGCTGGGGAGCATCGACAGATAAAAGGCCATTCTCCAGTTCTCCCCTCTGTACTACCAACTCCGATAGATAAAAATTTTTTTGACACCCGCAGAGGCTACAAGGTTAACCCCTACCTTCGGAAATTCCCCAAATGAGGAACTGCGTAAGTACGCCATTAGCTGGTTCCACGTGGCCAGAGGCAGGCACGGAGGGAGGTCCAAGCGTCGGGAAGCCGCTGTGAGGCAGAGATTCCACAGAGGCATGCCTCAGTCTGTCGCCGGCAGAAGACACGGTAATTTCCTTTTGAACTTACCATTAAAAGGTTTCAATTGAAAATCTTCCTGAACGTATTATTACGTACTTGGACTACTCAAGTAGCATGAAAATCACGTGTGCAAATATAAAAGGAAATAGTTTTCTCGTATCCGTAGAAGTTACCCAATAAGCTGATTAAGAGACGTTATTAACTGTACAACTTACTGATCCCTATGTAGTATGAAAAATTCTCCTTGAACTTATAAGCTAACTTTCTGTTTTATTAACAGGAACCTACCATGACGACTGAAGGACAGTAGTCACTGTGGACTGGATGACTTTACCCTGTTAAAATTTTCATATTCCGATACTGGCATTGTATTCACTTATAAGCAACGTTTTTCCACCAATTCCAATCAACCGACTTGTATTATTTTATTCGTGGCTGCGTCGACAAGCAACTACTTATATGATTACTTGCGTGTGTTGGAAAAGTCGAACTTTGGACGTAATTGAGTAGTATCTCGGTAGACGATTCATTTCCGCTGACGGTTTGGATATCGCGAAACGGGAATTGGTCAAGTGTAAAAAGGCGAGCCCCCATGCGCATTTTTTGGGAGATTGGATTAACTGGACCACATCCGCCCTAGCCACACCATGGCCCTACCTCGTCAGCCAACTCTAGTCCAACATTGCCCAATTGGGTCAGACTGGGCTGGGTTGGGCTGATGCTGGCAGGGTGAAGTTCGCGGAATAGTTGTCCTGGTCGTAAGATAAATATGTCGATGAATGCGAAGGCAATGAGGTGTTCTACAATCAATTTTTGCTGACAAACAGCGTTCCTTACAAGAGAAATAACGATAACACCTGTGAGAATAGAAACAGAATGAAAATTTCCTTCTTGCGAGTTCAAAATTTAAACGATGCAGCGCGTCGCCGTCGCCATTGTTGTACCTTTAGAGAGAAATAAAAAGACCTCACGGTGACTGCTACTTCGGGAGTGGATAAGCTGTTTTAAAACAATGAACGAGTTAAGGGCACGATTATATAAAGGCTTAGACAGCAAAAATTGTCCGTTTTGCAATCTACGAAATCACAAAGGACCAAGCCCTGTAAGCCGGAAACGCTCCTGCTACGACAACTTTCGGAGTTTCGGGGTTAAAACTCTCTTGGTAAAGAAATGTTGAACGGATTCCACTATTTTCGGCTCAGCAGCAAGCATGAGGATAAATAAAACGAACAGTTCTAGTTAGCAAAAGTAAGCGATCCGGGTTGATAATCTAAGGAAGATGAAGTGCTCACCGGATCGCGAGACTTGGTTGGCTTGTCGTAAATGGTAATGTTCTCACGAACTAACGAGTTATATCTCACGAGCCCCTAGCCTTAAATGCAGCAAGTAAATCGGAGCAGTGAATAATATAGAGGTTTTTGAACGCTAAGAAAACTGACAACAGAATACCACAGCAGAGCACGCTAGCAAGGCGGGTTGTCCTGGTGTGTCGTTTCTCGTCACATTCAAACAAGCAATGCGGTCAAAGGAAATGGGACTAAATTGTCAAAGGTAAATTAGTCAGGTACCTCACCACAGTACCCCCCTTCTAGACCGGAGGGCGACGAGATACGGCGCCGGAGGATATGCACAAGTCTAGAAAAAGTGGGTAACTAAACGATCGGGAAAATGAACGTGACGGCCACTGCGAGTTATGTTTGCAGGAGGTACAGTCGAAGAGGGTTGACTGCGTGCTGTGGTGGACGATGGTGTTGCAGTTGGATGCTGTTGACATGTAGGGAGAGGAAGTATGCGGGACGGAGGGGTAGAGGGCAAGGGAGGGGAAGGGCAAGGCAGTGG